>JAGKTI010001726.1:41810-78244 GCA_018397915.1 Birgus latro
TATATATATATATAATCTGTCCACATATAAATACTGCATCATGCACGTATGCTTGTCAGATTTGGCTCGAGATGTCTGAAAGAAAGTTGTTGTTATGCTGCGTGTTCAAGGTTCAACTCCTTGTCCCTTGATCACGAGCGACTGATCTGGGGTTCTCTCAAGAAGAACTAGAGGAACAGGGCATAAAAACTTGGCTAAACCAACTTCACACGTATATTACCTTAGTTACTCAACACTGAACAAGATACAGATACAATATCGTACAATACATTATTCAGGCACAAAACACAAGTAGGGCTAGAGGACTTGGTTCTGGGAGACCCTGATGTCGGCCAGGTGTGGGGGGCATCCCATCGTAGGCGTCCTCTCGCAGGAGGTATGGGGCTCTTGCCAGGGGCTGGGTCGTCTGGGCTGGACTGCTGGGCGGTGTAGAGGGAGGCCCTTTCCTGGTGAGGTCTCGTCATGGAGTTCGGCTCTCGGGGCTGGGGCCAAATAGGGCATACAGGCACACTTGCTTGTGCCTACTCCGGGAAGTAGAACTCTGGCAGAAGGGGCTTGGAAGGTCACGCCCTGGAGTCCTGGGGACGCCCCTGGATGTCCAGGGGCTGCAGTGCTCCTCAGATGGAGTTACTGTCAGGGGCAGCCTGCAGCAACCCTTCCTCTGGAAGTCTGACAGCTGGGGATGTCATCAGGGCACTGGTTGTAGGGCATAGACTCCCAGGCTCATCACAGGGCTTCGCCAAACCTCCTCCAGCTGCAACTCCTCCAGGGGCTCACCTCTGTGGGGAGAGAGAGAGGATTGTCCGGCTCGGCCACAGAAGTGGTGGTGGGCCGAGCCAGGGATGTCCTCCGCAGGAAATGTCATAGGAGCAGAGGACAAAGAACGGACAGTGGCCTGCTCTCCCTTCCCCATGCGGACGGTGGCCGACACAGTGGTTCCTCTAATCCCAGGGACTGCAGGAGGAGAGTGGACGGTGGTCTGCTTTCCCTGCCCGACACAGACGGTGGCCTGTGTCGTGGTCCTGCTCCCCATGGAGGTGGCGGCCGGAGGACGGAGGGTGGCCAATCCTCCCTTCTTGGGACTGACGGTGGCCTGTACTGTGGTGCCACCGCAGGTAACAGCTGAGGATCGGACATTGACCTGCTCTGCCTCCCCGACATGGACGGTGGCCTGTGTCGTGGTGCTGTCCCCGGAGGTGACTGCAGATGAGGAGTGGATGGTGACCTGCTCTGCCTCCCCGACACGGACTGTGGCCTGTGTCGTGGGCCTACAGGGGGTAACAGCTGAGGAGCAGATTGTGGCCCACTCTGCCTCCCTGACATGAACGGTGGCCTGTGTCGTGGTGCTGTCTGGGACTGTGGAATCAGTCCCACCCCGAACCTGGTGAGGGCTTTTTTTTTTTCTTTTTTTTTAAAGATTCGCCACACTGGTGTGGCACGGGCTCGGGGTGGAGAGCCCGTCAGAGGGTGGCAGTAAGTAAACAAGGGGGCGTCCTCTGCATGGCGACAGAGGATGCTGGCGTGGGGGGGGCAGAGCCCATCCCCCCATAGTAACAAGGGGGCGTCCTCTGCATGGCGACAGAGGACGCTGGCGTGGGAGGGGGGCAGAGCCCATCCCCCCATAGTAACAAGGGGGCGTCCTCTGCATGGCGACAGAGGACGCTGGCGTGGGGGGAGGGGGGGCAGAGCCCATCCCCCGGACAAATATACACCAGTGCAGTGGCTGGAGGGTAACTCCAGCCCCAGGCGAGGGCTGTCCTGTCTGGCGAGTAGGCGGCTGGGACTGAGTTTTTGGCCGTTCTTGGCCGGCAGTGGGCTGAGGGCGAGAGGGACGCAACGCAGGCAGAGACGTGAGCCCATTTTGCCCTGGGCCTATACACGCCCTACCTGCCACCCAGTTGGTCTCCTCCTAGGGTGGGTGTTGCGACACCCCTCCCAGGGTCTCCCGTCAGGATGGGCATATCAGCTGTAAACGTCGAAACGAAAGTGCCATTACCACAGTGTTGGCCACCGGAAAAAAAAATAGTGTGGCGTTGATTACAGCGTGATTTACTTAGGATCAAATAAAGTACAACAGATAACAGTGGATGAATCAACGTGTAATTTTTTTCTGAGAGAGAGAGAGAGAGAGAGAGAGAGAGAGAGAGAGGACGTGTTTTCGTAACACAAGTCTCTGGAGACTCCAAAGGAAAAATTCTGATCTGTACCAATCACACAACCACTAGTAAGTGTGCTATCTTTACCTGCTCGAATCATGGTTTTAGTAACATAATCTCTCTAAATAGTACAAAGAGCATCATCCATTTAAATGCCAAAGTTTATTCCTGACACCAAACAAGTAGCCCAAAGATATATCAATGCTCTAAGTTAAATGTAACCCAAACCTGCCCCAGGAAATTCTGAAAATTTTGTATTGCATAATAAGTATAGATAATTACCAACATATTGATAAGTTTGGTAAAATGTGCCTGCAAATATATTTATGTTCATTTCAAATGAATATTTATGCAATATAAAAATCCGTGATGACAAGTTGGCGAACCAAAGTTAAAACACTTCAACTTTAGCATGTTTACGTTCTAAATTCAGATTTTTAAATTAATAGTTAAATGAAACAATTTTGACCGGATTTCCGATAATTAGGTGTGCATGACCCTAAATGATAATAAAAATCATATTTTAGAATTAAAGGTGCCGATTCGGTAGATGGCCACCGATTCGGTATTTTGTAATTTTCGTCACACCCTTTTGAACTAGGTACGTTGAAAACTCTTGATAGGACTCTTGGGAATATAACAAGCTTTACCAGCTTTTGGTAATACTGTACATCGGTGCATGTGGTGGATGGAGTGGAAATATGGCGGAGTCAGCATCAGCAATATGTGACTGACTCGCTGACTCAGTGTGTGGACTGTGGAGTGTGGCGTGGCCGCGACAGCGATGTCTGCCTGCTTGCTGTCTTCCAGCTTGCTGTCTTCCATTGGTGAGGTGCACTTGGTCTTTTCCCCGTCGGAACGATCGTGTGGTGGGGACTTCAGTCTGGCATTCAAGGATAGTCATCACCGGTTTAGTCACCAGATTAGCTACCCATAACACTACAGGCCATACAAGGACAGCTAGAGAGGTAGAGACTCTAAGATGGCCCAGAATCTACAGGTACAGCGTCTTAAGGTAAAAGGCCAAATAAATGTAGTAACTGAAGTAGTAGACTAATTTCTAGATAAAAATACGCTTTACTTTAATTAGCAAAAGACCTTACCAGTTTAATTCATTCCTCCAGTTTGTTTGTTTCCTGACTTCAGGGTGGTAAATTGCCTTTTTCTGCTGGAAAATTTCCCCCGTTATTATCATCACGTTCCTTAAGCAGTATCTATGATTGTTTGTTTCTGGCGTAATGGAAGAAACTAAATGAACGTTCTCAAAGGTGGATTTCATTTCCCAATTTCCCAACTCAGGTTTGGTTAGTTTACGATAGATTAGATAAAATTATTAGGTACACTTAAGCTAGGCTAGATGAGGTTTACTTAAACACTTGGGATAGTTCCATCCACCATTATGCTGATGCATCAGAGTTGTCATCGGTTCTATTATCGTTTCAGCCAAAAACAATACAAGTTTTTTTTTTTTTTTGAGGGTATTTTAGGAGGAGGGTAGAAGGATTGGAAGTCAGGTATAATTATTCCTCTGTATAAAGGAAAAGGGGAAAAAGCAGTGTGTGGTAATCATAGGGGCATTTGCCTTCTCAGTGTAATAGGAAAAGTATATGGTAGGATACTTATTGACAGAGTTAGGGAAATTACTGAGGAATTAGTGGGAGAAGAACAAGGAGGTTTTAGGAAGGGAAGAGGTTGTGTAGACCAGATATTCATTCTTAGATCCTTAGTGGAAAAGTTTCTAGAGAAGGGCAAGAAGTATGCAGCTTTTATGGATCTGGAGAAAGCATATGACAGGGTGGATAGACAAGGTTTGTGGAAGGTATTAAGAATATATGGAGTGGATGGGAAGTTCTTGAAGGCAGTGAAGAGTATGTATGAGGGTGCTAAGGCTGCAGTGCGTGTGGATGGCACACTAAGTGAATCTTTCCATTTGAAGGTTGGATTGAAACAAGGATGTGTCATGTCTCCATGGTTGTTCAATCTGTATATGGATGGGGTTATAAAAGAGATATAAGGTCGGACAGTGGATGTTAGAGCTGCCCTAGTGAGAGAGGGCAGTGTTTAGAAACTCCCTGTACTGTTGTTTGCAGATGATACTGTGTTGTTGAGTGAAGATGAAGGGGAGCTGAAAGGCTTGGTAGATGAGTTTGGGAGAGTGTGTAAGAAACGGAATCTAAAGGTGAATGTAGGAAAGAGTAAAGTGATGGTCTTCGAGAGAAGTGAAGCCAGTGAATGTACAGTGAGATTGGATTTTTTTTTTTTTTTTTTATGTGTCTGACTCTGGGCATAGGCTTCACAGCCTGCTATCAAGGCCCAGTCGTCCTCCTACAATCTACATGTCACCACTTCGGCGCTTAACACCCACCGTCCATACTGAATACATGCTAGGGCTGACTCATACAGGACTGGTGTATTGGTATTAGCGGGGTCATTTTTACGACATGTCGGCGGGTCTTCTGGTAGATCAGTAAAGCCTGATTTAATGAAATTCAAATCCTTAAACTGTTCCCTGCACCAGCAAGGATTCGAACCTGGGTCCCACGGGACTGCAAGCCAACTCTCTACCGATTGAGCTACCACCTCCCCTAAATGGGAAGGATATGGAGAATGTGAGTGAATTTAAGTACTTGGGCAGTGTGATGAGTAAGGGTGGAAGTCTGGAGGGTGAAGTGCTCGAAAGGGTGCAGCAGGGAAGGAAGGTTGCTGGTTCGTTGAAAGCAGTGATAAGAAACAGGGAAGTGAGCATGGAAGTGAAAAAGTTGTTACATGACAGTATTGTGATACCAACTCTGACATATGGAAGTGAAGCTTGGACCCTGTTGGAAGGACAGAAGTCAAGAGTGAGAGCAGTGGAAATGAGTTATTTGAGAGGAGCATGTGGAGTCACATGGAGAGACACTAACAAATGAGAAAGTGAAGGAGCGTTGTGGTGTGGTTGAGGATGTGATGGGAAGCGTTAGGAGAAACACGTTAAGGTGGTTTGGGCATGTGGAGAGGATGGAGAGTGAAAGATTGACGAGGAGAGTGTATGTGAGTGAGGTGGAGGGGGCGAGAGGGAGGGGGAGGCCGAGGATGAGATGGAGGGATGGAGTGGAGAGGTATATGAGAAAGGGGGGTGTGAGTTGGGAGCGTGGTAGTGAAATGGCAGGGGACAGAGTGACATGGAGGCGATTTGTTTGTGGCCACCCCGTGCGGGATTAAGGTGTTTGGCAATAGATAGATGGATAGATTTTAGACAATTCTGACATTTTTCTCTGTGGCATTTGCAAATTATTTTCAACTTACTCTTGAAGGTTAGGTTAGCTTAGTGTATCGTCTTAAGTAAAATAAAATAATTTGCGATGAAAATGCCCTAGAAGAAAAGTGTCTCAAAATTGTTTAAGAAAAAAAAAATCAAAATCTCATAATTATACTTTGGGCTGAAACTGTAATTTTACTGGTACAGCTGAAAACAATGGGAAAACATATTTAATAAGAAACATTTATTTATTATCCTAGAAATAATAAGAAAAAATATAACAGCCTATCAGGATGAAGAAGAACTGATATGGTAAGGTGCTACAACTTAATACAACTATGTTGTGATGGCAAGACCAACATTCTCCATTTGATGACAAATAATCTCAATTAGAGCATGATTATAGAACCACTCTTTGAAGATCATGGCTGTAAACCAAGCCCTAAGTGAGTGGAAATAAATCACTGGGTAACTATCCATTAACCCCTGGAGACAACGTAGCTGTTTGGCATCCCCCAGTACAACAGGTTTCAGAAGATGGGAACTTGATGCATTGGCACAACAAAAAACAGACACGTGCTGTTTGTTTGGTACACAACCAGATAACGTCTTATTCTCGTCAGCCAAGGTATTAGTTGATTTAGTCAGGACAGACCTGAAGAACAGAGCAGTTTCATCACCATTCTAAACTTGACTGGGACATAACCCTTCTTCATCAGTCAGGTTTTTAAGCTTGGTGTGAACCTCATCTATTCCTCGGTGTCTGGATCCAATTCTTTACCATGGGTACTCTTGTGAGACAGCCAGTGTCAAAGTTCGAACCAAGTCAACCAACCTTCAGATGCCTTGAAGTCCGCGATCCCCAGTTGCTCAATCAACTTGGTGGCTGCAGCCTTCAGCTCAATGGGACACAGTCATGCCACTGGCATGCTGTTGTCAGAACCACATCAGGCAGGCCTAAGTTCACCAAAGCATGGCTTGGCCATCATTTTGTTCTTGTTCCATCACACAGTCGTTCCATGTTCACCCTGGAAATCATCTTGATGGAGTGCTTGTGGAAGCATATCTTGCGACATGGTCTGGGGGACGTTGTACCGTGTAATCAGTCTTGTGATGCTCCAGCCTTGCTCCATCTTCTTTTGCATGGAGAAAATGATATGATGCCTCTTAGCAGGTGGTGGAGACAACAACCAGGACCATACTCAAGGCCAGCAGGACCTGAAGCAGCCAGGACACCACAACAAAAGCAGCAAACTCAGCCATCATGCAGAACTAGGATCAAGTACAGTACAGTATGATAGTGAGCACTAAGGCACGGAGAAATTTGGGGCCACAAGTGAGGCACGTGAGATAAGCAAAGACACAGCACAACAGGTTGGGACCACGTGCACAGTTATAATTTCAGGATCACAACAGTGCACTTGGACACGAAGCACTGAGAGGCCACAAGCTTTGCATCATGAACGAGCAGGGCATAGGAGGCCACAGAGTAAGTCACAGCACTAGGATTTTAAAACCACTGCGTGCTCACAAGAGCAGAGCACACAGATACGTGTTTACTATATGAAATCCACGGGAGAGAATGAGAGAGCAACAATAGACTCGGCATGCCAGGTGAGCTGCTCCCGTGATGCATTCTGATTGCCTGGCACATTGCAGGCATTCTCATTGGCAGGCGCATTGTGGGGTTTTCCTGGACACTGGTTGGCTACCGCATACGAGCCTGATGGTATGCCTTACCAGTGGATGTTGCATACAATTGCCGGTTGCTTTCCTTTTCAGCACCGGATATTGTACAATTTTGCCAGATACAAGCGGGTCCCAAACTTACGAGCTAATTGGAAGCAAGGATTTTGCTCGTCAGCCGAATTCTCGGTAAACGAAGTGAAGAACTTATGGGAATATAGTAATAGGGTTAGGGAGCAAGGTCCCCGAGCAGCCTCCACCCAAACCATCAAAACTGACTTTCTGATCATTTTAAGCTGGAATAAGGGGTTAATACAAGAGGTTAATACACCTGAAATATAAAAACAGTATTAATTTTGCGATGGAAGAGTTGAGGGGTGAGGTGGGACTGGAATGTGTTGGTGGTGTGATGAGGAGAGGTGGGCTGAGGTGGTTTGGACATGTGGAGAGGATGGGGGATGATGATTGGGTGCGGAGGGTGGGAGGTGTTAATGTTGGGGGAGGGATTGGGAGGGGTGGACCGAGAAAGACATGGGACGAGGTCATTAAGTGTGACTTAAGGGTTGGGGGACTGAACAGGGAGGTTGCCAGGGATCGAGCAGCGTGGAGAGCCGCCATTAGGTGACCAAGGCCGACGCACGCAAGCATGTTGGAGCCTTCAAAAACGAAACGAAACGAAAATAACATAACTTATTGGTAAAATAGGGAGGGGTGAACAACTAGCCAAGTAACCTCCACCGACTACCAACACCTGTGACAGACAGGTTTAAGCAGGAATATAGGGTTAATACACATGAAATACAAATACCCTCGTACCGATTCGTGTAAGCTGGGAGTTTGGGGGATTTTACCTGCTCGTTAAACAGGCAGTGGTGCAAATTTTAAGACCTCGTATTTGCGAATTCTCATTTAGCAGTTGCTTGTTAACCAGAACTTGCCTGTGTTGCTTTAACCACTTAATCTGTCACTTTCGTGACGCTCGGTGGCGATGGCTCGAGCCGTGGGCAGTCAGTTGGGTCCCTCTGTTTTCTTTTTAATTAGCCGGGGCCTTCAAAGAATATATATATACAGTAAACCCTTCACAAGTCGAACTTTTAGAAAACGGAATCTTCGGTTAGATGAACTCAGGCCGAGACCATGTATGTAAGTAGGCCAAAATCGGAGGTAAAGGGACAAATGGCGCCAGTCTGTTGCTTGCCTTTGGAGACGGTAGTTGCTGTGCCATTCTTACTGTCATCTAGTGCTGACCAGTGCTCTCCTTTTGCCTTCTGCCTTGCCATGGAAGGTTCAAAGCTTAAAAGAAGTGATACTGGCACCTCTAGTCATAAAGGAATGAAGCTAAAAAAAAAAAAAAATGTGTTAAGTGATCATGATTAAAGTTCAGTACTATTATTACTGCAAGTGTTACATTGCAGTCTGTTATAGTGATTACATTAAGTTTAGTTCTTAATGTACAGTGGAGCCTCTCAGATAGCGTTTTTTTGAGTAGCGAATCCATGGATAGCGACAGGAATGAAACTATCTCATAGCGATTAATGCTGCATGGTTAGCGTAAATACACTAGGCATTTAACACGTAGCGAGCTGGTAACACTGATAGTGAGTGCGAGTCTATCGTCATTCAGTTCATTGACCCATGTGGAGTGAAAGTACGTATCTTAAGATTTTCTTATAACTAATCTCCAACTATCTCGCTCCTACAAAATTTTACAATTTTAAATTTTTCCTTTACCTTTACTTTTGGGGGAATGCTGGTATCTAGGGGATACTGATGGGTGGAAGGTGAACCTCCCCACAGTTACCCCAAGAAGAGGAAGAAGATTGTTTGTTTATCCATGCGCTGCGCATAAATTCAACTTGTCACAGTCTCACCATTGTTAAAGGTTTTTGTGACCTTCGGGGGCTGGCCCAAGTGGTGGTGGTGGCCCAGGAAAAAAAACAGGAAGTGCTGGTAATGTAAAAGTGACCGAAAAGGCCAGACAATACATGCGTGGCAAGCCAAAGAAACAATAGTGCATGGAGGAAAAGAAAAAGATAATTTTTTGAATATGTAGTATACGTTTATCTTATTACAGTACTGAAGAAATATAATGTGATACTTGATGGGTAATGGAGGAAATTAGGGGTATAGCTGAAGGAGTCCAGGACTGTATTAATTTTTTTAGGTAAGAAGTTTGCCCCTCGGGTAGCGGTTTCATGGATAGTGGCCATTTTGGTGGACTAATAAGGTCGCTATCCAAGGGGCCCCACTGTAGTGTAAAATAAACTCTGGGTACTGTTTAGAATTTACGTTAAATTGTGAACTCAGCCACCTCCACCACCTCAGTCTCCAAAACAAGCTGCCGATGAATCTGTATTGCCTTTAACGAAAGGTGAATTAGGTGCACTGAACTCTTTCTTGTTTGTCTTTCTTTATTCATTTATACACTGTATATGCTCCTTTACTTTAGTGTTGAAAAGACAATAAGTATTATTTTTGCAATTTGGAGGGTGAAAATTCATCTCCAACACATGCTGCCGATTGGTGTGTACTGCCTTTATGAATGATTTTCTACCGATTAACCACTTCAGTACCGTGACGTCTATTTCTACTTTATTTACGCTTCCTGCAGCCGATTTTATGGCACTCAGGACTGGACTCACGTACTGAAGGGGTTAACGAAGGCTGTACCAACCCCGTGCACTTCCACAGATCCTCCCTACACTGACTAAAATCGTCTGGTGGCACCAAGAACATTGCAGTCTATTACAGTGATTACATTTAAGTTTAGTTCTTAATGTTGAGTGAAATAAACTCTGGGTACTGTTTAGAATTTACATTAAAGTGTGAACTCAGTCATCTCCACCACCTCAGTCTCCAAAACAAACTGCCGACGAATCTGTACTGCCTCTAACGAAAGGTGAATTAGGTGCACTGAATTCTTTCTTGTTTGTCTTTCTTTATTCATTTATACACTGTTTACGCTCCTTTACTTTACTGTTGAAAAGACAAGTAATAAGTATTATTTTTGTAATTTGGAGGGTGAAAATTCATCTCCAATACGTGCTGCTGACGGGTGTGTACTGCTTTTGTGAATGATTTTCTACCAGTTAACCACTTCAGTACCGTGACGTCTATTTCTACTTTATTTACGCTTCCTGCGGCTGATTTTATGGCACTCAGGACTGGACTCACGTACTGAAGGGGCTAACGAAGGCTGTACCAACCCCGTGCATTTCCACAGATCCTCCCTACACTGACTAAAATCGTCTGGTAGCAGCAAGAACAGAATGAAAATACACCCAGCAATGAAGGGGTTAAAGGTATATTAAATGCACTAAATTGTTTTTTGTCATAACTTATTTATTTATAGGCTACATGCTCCTTTAATTTAGTGTTGAAAGGACAAGTAATAGGTATTGTCTTGCCAATGTTGGGGGGTGAAAATTCGTTAAGACGGAAAATTCGGTAATTCGACGGTAATTCGAACAAGGGTAGAGCCCCATATAGTTCGACTTGTGAAGGGTTTACTGTATATGAAAATATGTAGAAGAGTCCTGAGTGCTATTTATATCACTCAGGCTAGTTTGGGCCTATATTTTATAAAAATAAGTCAGAGCGCAAATTACCATGGTGTGGAAGTGCCAGGACCGCCTCACACAACCCCGCAGTTTAGGGGTTAACCCCTAAACCACGGGTCGTCACTTTCATGATGGTCGGGTACAATGGATCATACCGTGGGGCGTCACTTCTGTGACTCTGTGTTTTGTTTTATTCGCCTGAGCTTTCAGGTGGTGACTTGTATCATCTGTCAGCACTGCCAGTGTCCAACAGTAGTCAGAACTAATAATGTCATCAGTACTCCCATCCATTGTTGCCAATTTAGCCTTTTTCCCCCATTCTAGACTCCCCTCCCTACCTCCCCTTCATTACCCTCTCGTGTCGTCTGGTCAGCCGCTCTGTGCTAAGTAAATCTTCCCCGATTTGTCCACTGTTTTCATCCATTGAAATGAGCCCTATGCCCTATTCTTATACCAAATAATATATACATGAAAAAAAAATAAGGTAATTGATAGTGCCATACACCTGGTATTGGCTAATTATCACTTGGCAACATCCATCCTGCACTCGTTCGCTAATTTCCCCTGCTTTTTTTTCCCATGAAATATGCCGTATGAGCTACTCCCTTAATATAAATGTATATAAGAAAGGAAGGGAGAAGCCTGAGTGATATTTATATTCACCTGGAACTACCTAATTTATTATGTATTGTCTAGATTTCCTACGATTTATTTCTTAGCATATACATTAGCAGCTGATATTTTCAACTCTTGGCTACTGAGATACGTATTGTACATGCAGTTCGCTCTCGTCCTTCACGGTGAAATCACGTGGCAGTCGCGCCCCTCCATTTTTGCCCCTTTTGCCCCCATTATAAAAGGCCCTGTGACCTCTACCCCTACTAAACATCGTGTGGGAAGCGGTAAAGGACTGTAGATATATATAACTGTAATAAAGTACTAGAAATGATAAAGTGTGAGTGTGTATACTGTATAGGCGAATTAGCACGAGTGGGAGGCTTGTACGCGCTTGTATTTTACATTGCTTTCACTGTTTTTTTTTTTTTGAGTATGGATTCCAAACTATTTGGAAATCATTGAATAGTGTTTCTAGTGTTAATATCTGGCAGTGGTATTCATATGACGGGAAGTTGGGAAGTGTAAAGTGGAGGCTTAGTTACCCAAATTCAGAAATCTCCACAAGTCCTACGGTAGTCAACGAGTGCTAAAAAAACATCCCAGGAGAAAGCTGAAGGTATGTGCCATGTGCATATGTAAGTATAATATTCTAGGACTAGTAACTGATTTTTGGCAAATATTTTTAAAAAGTCAGTTGGAGCGTGAATATCCCTGCGGGATGGGCATGGCGCGCCTCCGACAACCCCGCTGTTTAAGGGTTAATAGAGCCAAGCAAAAAGTGCTGGATATTGCATTAGGCCAGATATCGTGATGATGGATAATTGAGAGTTTACACTATATCTATGGTAGAACTAAAAGGGTATGAACATATGCAAGTATAGAGCATACTACTCATGCCTGCTTTGAACTCTTCAGTGGGAATGTAGCATATGTACCACGAGGGCTCAAAAGGGCAATGCCACAGGTGTGACATATATACCATGTAACCTTTTTCAGCACTTCTGAAACCAGTTTGATGGCAGCATGCCAGAAACCACTGAATCAAGATTGAGGCAGTTGAAGGATGTATAACTCCTTTGTTATATTTTTTTGGGGGAGACAATGCATATTTCAATAATTAATACAGTACATCATATTGTTAACTGCTAGAATCCTACCTGTCCAAGCTTTCCTTCTACTCCATTAAGGTGATGGCCACCTCTACCTTACAGCCTCATTTCATGACTAATATTGTCCCAACTAATATCGTCCCCATTACACCTCTACACAGAACTTCAAGCCTACCACTGATTCTCATCATTCTACTGAGGATCACAGAACCAATGTCAGATCTAGATTATAAACTTTCTACAGCTGTCCTTGAACTTTCTAATAATCTCAATATTCCCAAGTACCTTAGTTGAAGCTACATTGTTTTTACTACAGTGGCATAGACCAGGGCCTCTCAAGTGTTGTTGACTGATTTATCAACTTTCTCAGTCACATAGTGTATCCTCCACCTGGGAAAGCAAAAAATGCCTCTTCCTACAACTCTTAACATAAAACTCCTTCTCCTGATACTTGATCAACAAGTTTGAGGTTAGGCTCGTCCTGCACTTCATCTTCCAAAACCTGTAATCTGTTCCTAATAGTTACACTTTTGTGATTGTTACTTTGCCTTGCACCATCTCATAATCTGAAATCATCGCTATCATCTAGCCTTGTCTCAACCCCGCCCATCCTATTTTCTGAGTTATTTATACAGTAATCCTTCCAATGTCTGATGCAATACAGCCAAAGGCATGTCTGGAACTTGAGCTTGTCTGGGACTTGAGCCTGAGGCTTCTGAACAGGTACTTATGGACCCTAACCCAGCCTAACTCAGAAAACCACCTGCATAACTTCCTGCCGGACATGGACAGCACCTATTTAAGTCCCTGTTCACACCAATAAGGGACATAAAGCATGAAATAAATGAAAAGGAACCAGTTAATGAGGAATTACAGGTCAGTAGGGAAAATGTTTAGCAGTTGACAGCCTACTGAAACTCCCAACTGGACTTAAACATCACCTTTTTCCGACCCAATACACACCAATAAGGGACACAAAGCATGAAATAAATGAAATGGAACCAGAGAATGAGGAATTGCAGGTGAGTATGGAAAATATTTAGCAGTATCCAGGATACTTACAATACGTCCGTCCGTTACAGAGATTAAACTGCCTCCAGTAATTTCTTGACACTGCACAACACTGTAAATTTTCATGTGGTCTAGTGGCAAGGTATTGCAGTTTATTCGCTGTTCTTTCACAAAAACAATCATGTGCAGCAGCCATTGCAAGGAGCACCTACTCCTGATGGTAGTTAGGCAGTAACTGGGGAGGGGAAGGAAGCTGGGGACTGCTGTCTATGCGCCAAAACACAGCTGGTTGGCGCTGTGCGCCAACTTCAGAGTTACGGTCCAAAAAATTTTGGATTTTTTGCATTTTTTGGTCATTTTTGGGTTCCGAAGGCTCCAGCCCAAAATATCCGGAACTTAGGCTGTTCGGGACTTGGGTGTTCGCGTCTTACAGGAAGTACTGTATTTTGATTAACATTTCTTCTTCCTTCTTCCATTTCCTCTACATACTCTGCCTTGGCACTGAGTATTCCGGCCTCACTTCCCACCCTTTTTTTCTGTCACATTAATGGCCTCTCTGTTTCTCAAAATTTCTAAACTAATCTTAATTACTAATAGACATATATTTTTTATTTACTTATTTATTTACAATATTTTTATACATGAGATAGCTGTGTACAAAATGAGGGTTCACTGGGCAGTGTTATGAAGTTCAAAGTGATGTTTGTCTAATGACATCTCTTATTTCAGATCCACAGCTGAAGTCAGATCAATGAAGCAGACACAAGCAATGTGGTCGTCAGGGTTATAAAGGATGCGTTGATACTTATATAGGCTCATTGTGTGTTGTCTCAGTACACTACAGTCTACATGAGGTACCTCTATCAACAATATTTGGATTATATTCCATGTTCATAATGTCTTTCATTGTAAGATGATGAATTATTTAAAGAATGGTTGAAGTTGATTCTGGATCATTCAGTTGCTGTGATATCCTTTGTATTTACTGCTGCCCAAGTGTTGGACAGATGCTAAATAACAACTGTTAAAAATTAAGGAACACGGTGGTATTTTAGATTGCATTAACAGCTTAAGATCAGTATTGAAGAACTGTAATGATGGTTATTGTTCACTAGGCATAAGGATGACCTGTGTTAGCAATAATGTTCAGTAATAATGGTATGTGAATCTTATTGTATTTTATTTTTGTTAATAATTGCTATACATATGTACAGTATTGGCAATTATTAACCAGTAGCAGTCATAAATGTTATGACTTAATTGTTCATTAGAATTTATTTTTTGAACGTTATGATAAATTGTTCATTAGAAATTATTTTTTGAATGTTATTGCTAATTGTTCATTAGAATTTATTTTTTGGATATTATGACTAATTGTTCATTAGAATTTTTTGAATGTTATGACTAATTGTTCACTAGAATTTATTCATTTTTTACCTAGCATTGATGTAGATTGATGATATATTGATGGTAAATAGTAAGATTACCAGTGAGGTGGAGCAGAGTGGAGAGTAGTTTCAGTATGGTAAGAATTAAAGAGAGTTTGGAGGAATGATATGACAGGAGTGCCAAAGGAAGAACCAGAAGTAAAGTTAGTGTGAGTTTGGTGACAAAATAATGGAGTTGGTAAAGGAAAAGCCAGATGTACATTCCAGAGTGAAGAACTTGAAATGTGATGTGTGTGGTAAACTGTTTGGTTGCAGAAGTGTTCTCAATAAACATCTGTTAATTCATTCAGGAGTTAAGAATTTCAAGTGTGATGAATGTGGTAAACTGTTTAGTCGAAAGGGCGATCTCGTTCAACACCAGGTATTTCATTCAAGAGTGAAGGACTTCAAGTGTGATGAATGTGGTAAACTGTTTTGTCGGAAAGGCGATCTCACAAAACACCTATCAGTTCATTCAGGAGTGAAGAATTTCAAGTGTGACGAACGTGGTAAACTGTTTTTTCACAAAAACAACCTCCCTCATTCAGGAGTGAAGAAATTCAATTGTGATGAATGTGGCAAAACATTTGGTCAGAAACAGAGTCTTGCCAGACACCTAGTAATTCATTTAGGTGTGAAGAATTTTAAGTGTGATGAATGTGGCAAACTGTTTGGCCAGAAAAATAATCTCACCCAGCACATATTAATTCATTCGGGAGTGAAAAAATTCAAATGTGATGAATGTGGTAAAATGTTTAGTCAGAAACAGAGTCTCGCCAGACACCTATTAATTCATTCAGGAGTGAAGAATTTCAGGTGTGATGCATGTGGTAAACGGTTTGCTCAAAAAAACAATCTCACCCAACACATGTTAGTTCATTCAGAAATTAAAGATTTAAAGTGTGATGACTGTGGTAAACTGTTTGCTCGGAAAGGTGATCTCAACCGACACTGTTTAATCCATTTAGGAGAAGTGAAAATCTTGATGTAGTCCTGCTTTGGGTGTCTGCCCTTTGCTCTCTTTCATCCTCCCTCTTCTGTATTTCTTCATTCCTTCCTCTTTCTTCTGCCCACAGGTGACTTTACACTTCCTCTTCTGTCTTTCTTTCCTCTTCCTTCTGCCTGTAGGTGACTACACTGAGTGACAAGCCAAATGGTTTCCTGCACACCAGGAATCCATTTACTGTGCTGGGTAGTAACCATATAGCCAGATTATGGTGCCTGGTGGTTTAATGGGTAATTAAGGTGCTCCAATCGGATTGAGCTGGTGCAGGTTTATATCCAAGGGGTGGTTGGGGTTTGTTGCTCACATAATGCCACTCAGGAATGAGTGAGGCTGGTCACTCTCATCTTAAATGTCAGGACCAACTTGCCTAGCCCCAGGTTCGTATGCTCCTCATGGAGTGACATAGGAATGGATGATGGATGGATGGATGAAAATTCAGACGTGATGAATGTGGTAATTGTTAAGTAATGTAAGTCAGCTTAGTTATCACAAACAGATTTGTTGAGGAGTGAAATTTTTCAAGACCATGGAAAATTGTTTAGGAAAAATTTTGATCTCACCCGGCACCAGACCATTCACTGAGATGTGAAAAAGTTTAACCGTGATGAATGTGGTAAACATTTGAGAACAAAGCAGGTTTTAGTCAGGTATGGCAGCATTCATTAAGAAGGTAAAGAGCATACAGGCTGTGCAAAAGAAACTGACTGCACATGGCATAATTTAAACAAAAATCACACTCCAGGGAGTTTATTAATGATACAGACAAAACTAATTGCATCCTAATATTTGGTGATGTTGCCATTGGCTGCAGTTACAAGGTGTTTTGGCATGGTGTACTCAGAATTTATGAAGTATTCTGCTTTCATATTCATGACCCATGTTTTGCAAATCTCATCCATAAGGCAAAACACTTATAAGGTGTTGCATGGTGTATGCTTTTCCATGTACTTACATGCATTTTTGATGGAATTCAAATCCAGGGAATTATCTGCCCAATTCATCATTTCACTGTCGTGAATCGCAAGGAACTTCACAACCATTTTCGCCTTGTGACGTGGGATAGAGTCCGGTATAAAATGTGTTCAACCATGAATGACAAAAAATTGCAAGAGATGGTCATCCAGCACCTGTATAAGCTGATCAGCACATATCGTGTTTTTAGGCAGGAAGTTGAGGCCTCCCCTATCCACTTCCCTGATGAATCAACCCCACACCATTACACTGTCACTGTGCTTGGTCTTCTGTATGTAGTGGGTGTCAGAGCAACTGATGATGCAAGTCCTCCTTTCCTGCCCAAAATGTGGATAATGCATTAAGGCCCTCTCTTGAGAAAACATGACCATCCTCTAGTCTTTTGAGGACCAGTCTTTTTATTTTCTTGCAAAGGCAAGCTATTTTGAGCACATTTGTTTGGTCAGAAGTGGTTTCTTGGCTGGCAAGTGTGTTGGCAGGTTCAGGTCCTTCTGCGGCCAGTGTTGGACGATTTGGATAGAGGCATTTTGTAGGAGCATGGAATGAATAATTTTGAATTTTGCAACCATAATATAAGGAGTTTTAAACATCCCACGCCTTAGAAGATTGTCTTTAGCCTTTATTATCTTGTGTTGTCATCCTGGATCAGGTTTCTTTGACAGGACATTTAGTGGGATGCCCTCACTGACATTTCTGACCATCTGGTTCATTATACTGTTTCCCTGATAGGAATGTTCTTCTTACTGATAAAAATACAAGCCTTTTCCATATTAGACTGGTAGTACCTATATTTAATCACTAGAGTGGACACAGTAACATCAAATACAACAATATGCAGTATCAAAGCATTTTGACTGGGAGTGATATCTGCAGTACAGGCAACCCCCACTTAACGAATGGGTTAGGTTCCTGGAAAACCATTCATTATGTGATTTTTCATTGCACAAGCCCATTATAACATGGGTTCAGTGGGGTTTGGTTCCAGACTTCCAATTTTCCCCCCCATCTACTAGTATTCACCCTTCTTTGCTCATTATGAATACATGTTTGTGTATCTTATGACTCCATAACTCATATTCTACAACTATTGTACATACAGTACATCTACATTCTACAAATACATACGGCACTTGATTTAAAGATACTCGACACTTTTGACGGAGCCAGGTCATGGAGGCGAGCTATAGTTTGTTTTTCACCACGTTCGTGCCACCTTACTATATCCAACTTAGTCTCGAGCATAAAGCTCTTCCTGGAGGCCTTGGCTACTTGTTGGCTAGGGCTAGTTGCAGGTCATTGAGGCATGGTGAGCAAAAAGTAGTGCAGTAATGCACATGCAACCTTGCGAAGGCTACAGCTATTTTGTTTTGAATACTAGTACGAGCATTGTGATGCTATAGGCACTGCTGTCAACAGCTGCTAGTCATTATGCACAACTGGCTTCTCTGTTGGATGATTCGGCTGATAATTGGTAAACCAAAAATTGGTAAAATTGTTGTTTCAACCTCTAACAGAATTAGGAAATTTTGAACCTTTTCATTGATATTTTAGACAGTTCTAAAGACACTTTTCTTTTTTGGCACCTTTCTTGCAAATTATTTTTATTTTACTCTTGATTTCCCAACCTAACCTAACTTAACCTTGAGGAGTAAAATAAAAATAATTTGAGACGAAAATATAGAAGAAAATTGTCTTAGAAATTTCTAAAATATCGAAAAAATGGATCAAAACTCATAATTCTGTTGGGGTTGAAACAATAATGGAACCAAAAAATTTGTTAAACCAAGTCTAGGCATTCGTTGCACAAGTGAAGGGTAGTAAAACACAATTTGCCTTGCCTTGCCCAAGGCCTTGCTTCCCTACAACTCCACCCGGGTGAACAGCGGCCGTACCAGAGCCCCCGCAGACCTCGCAGCCGACGACGGGCCCCGTCCACCACTCCCCCGGCCCGAGGTTCCCGTGAGGCGACCCTGTCGGCGCCGCCGCCATCTAGCATTTGCCGCAGCCCAGCCGCCCCGGGTTCCAGTGCCCTGGGTCCCCAGTTGCCCCAGGAGTTGCCCCGCACACCAGGGCGCGACCTACCTGTGGGCGAGGTCTCCCTGAGTCACTCCCAGGCCCGACGTCAGGCCTGTCTCCTGGCTCTCTTCGGGCCGAGCCCCTAGCCCCACGACCACATGTGGGGCCCTGCCCAGGGACGCGCCACTCTGCCTTTCCTCCGGACGGAGGAATCAACCTGGGCCCACCAGTAGTAACCAAGTGAGTGGACTTTACATATGTTTGTGCTCTTTAGACCCAGATATTTGTGTGCAGTGACGGATATCTCACGAGTGATCCCCTACAGTGTATTCTCGAGTTTAAGTGACCAGGAACCCAGAATATAAGATTGAATGAGCCCAATAGACAGACCTATATCTCCTGACCTATATCTCCGTAGAGTCCCGCTGTCTCGGACAGTCTTTGTGAACAACAGAATATTCCTATTGTGTCGTTGTGCCATTCCCTTGTTGTTTACACTCTCCCTCCCCTGTGTTCAGTTAAATCTACATTCAGCCCTGTGTCCAGACACGTTAGTCAAGATAAACCAAAATATCGCAGTTCCCCCTGCCAGTGATCCCTACGGGCAACACTACCCGAGATACTTCCGGCCACCAGGTACCTGTAATACAGGTGTAATGTAACTCATATATAGTAAATTCATTCCTGTGTCCTAAATTATAAGTATATTGTATGTGCCATAAGTGTCGGGTAAATAGTACCATACCTCAGCCAGAGGGTATAGTGACAGACTGCATTTGTGTACAGAGTTAACTTACCCCTGACCAACCCGGTTGTAATATATTGTGATGTACTATTGTTCTTTGTGAAATATCTGGAATACATGTGTAATATTTACTGCCTTGTTTTTGTGTCCAGTCCTACTCTTTGGAGTTACCTCCCGGTTTAGAATAGGGACCTGCTTTAGCCTGCGTATTTGAGGGCAAGAAACCGACCCACAAATATGTAGCATAACAGTGAGGCTCAAACAGCGTTTGCTTAAGGCAAGCATAGAAATATCCCAGAGGTCACCAAACATAAATCAGACTGATAGCATGCGTTTCAAATAAAACAGGTCATTCTTGGCCATAGTGTTTTGAGGCAGAGTGGCCAGTTTCTTTTGCAGAGTCTATACGTCTTTTATGGTGGATTGCCCAAATAATATTAAAAACAAAAACTGGTCTTTAGAATATATGTATAAGTACAGATATCCGGCAGTGTTTTGTTCCAGTGGGAATGTTTGATCAATGAGTATGTCGGATATCGAAACAATTTTCTCCATAAGATGTTGAAGAAAAGCCAGATATGCACATTAGGCCTAAACCCAAATGCTCATATACCTTAGTATATGATTTCCACTCACCTTGTTGTGCATCTTCGGGTGACAGTTCTCCCGAAACTATCCAGAAAGTTACATGGTTTCTTCAGGACACTTCTCCACCATCGTTTGCTCCTACCACTGCTGCAACCATCCCCATTTCCACTACTATAATTACCGTTTCTGCCGATGTTCACTCCTCTCCTCTCACTCTTCCCTCCACCCCTCTTCCCACTGAGGCTGCAGCCTCTACCTCCTCTACTTCACCCGTGATTTGATGTCTCCGTTACCTCCGCCTTTCTCTTCTTCTCCTACCTCAGTTTCTAGTGAGCCTATCGTCAGATCCCTTTTAGACCTTCCTTTGCCTCCTGGGGAAGAAACCCCTCTTTCCTGACCACCTTTCTTTGTTGCCCGAGTCATGCCCTTCTGCCACTCAGTTCTCCAGTGGTTTTTCGATACCTGCTATCCTTACTCAAAGGTAATCTCTTCTTTCAACAAACAGTTTTTTAGCATTTTCAGTTTTATCATTGTTTTGATCCTCTGTTTTATGGTACGATGTCTATTTTACAGTGGAGTTTATGCAGTTTTACCTTACAACTTAACGACTTATGTTATTTGCTTTCTGCCTACCAAGTTGCGGTGCTTTCTTACAGGAAACTCACCCTCAGGAGTCCCCACCTCCTGTCCCCAATTATACCATTTTTACCTTTCCCCATTCCACTTCTGATGTTTGCATTTTGCTCCATCATACAGTTCCATTTGAACCGTTACAAATTCCTACTGAGCTCCCCTATGCCATAGCCCGCATATTTCTTGGATGCTGGTTAACAATTCTCTCTCTTTATTTCTCCCTCTCAGTGGCACTTGATTTTTCGGCATTGGCAGTCCTGCTCTCCAGTCTCCCGAGTCTCCATACCTTTTACTTGGCGATTTTAATAGTCGAAATCCCATGTGGGGTGATTCCGTTATCAATCCTCGTGGTCGACTGATGGAATCTTTTATTTACCATCGTGAGCTTTTAGTTCCCACCCACTTCGATGCACATACGCATGCCTTTTCCTGCATTGACCTTTCTTTGTGTTCTCCGTCTCTTGCTCTTGACTTCACTTGGTCTCTCCTTCAAGATTGTCCGTTTAGTGATTTTCCAATATACAGTAAACCTTCCATAAGTCGAACTTTTAGAAGACGGAATCTTCGGTTAGCCGAACTCAGGCCGAGACCGCATATGAAAGTAGGCCGAAATGCGAAAGTAGGGGGAGAAATGGCGCCAGGCAGACATGCCAGGCGGACACGTGGTGCCAGTCTGCTGCTTGCTTTTGGAGACAGTTGCGCCATTCTTACTGTCATCTAGTGCTGATCAGTGCTCCCCTTTTGCCTTCTGCCTTGCCATGGAAGGTTCAAAGCTTAAAAGAAGTGATACTGGCACCTCTAGTCGTAAAGAAATGAAGCAAAAAAAAAAAATGTGCGTGTATGACTTAGTGTAGTGATCATGATTAAAAAGTTCAGTACTATTATTACTGAAAGTGTTACATTGCAGTCTATTACAGTGATTACATTTAAGTTTAGTTCTTAATATAGAGTGAAATAAATACTGGGTACTGTTTAGAATTTACGTTAACGTGTAAACTCAACCACCTCCACCACCTCCGTCTTCAAAACAAAACAAACTGCTGAAGAAACTACTGCCACTAACNCTCCGTCTCCAAAACAAAACAAACTGGCGACGAATCTACTACCTCTAACGAAAGGTGTTACACTGCAGTCTATTACAGTGATTACTTTTAAGTTTAGTCCTTGATGTAGAGTGAAGTAAATACTCGGTACTGTTTAGAATTTACTTTAAAGTGTGAACTCAACCACCTCCACCACCTCCGTCTCCAAAACAAAAACTGCCGACGAATCTACTGCCTCTAATGGAAGGCAAATTATGTGCACTGAATTCTTTCTTTTTTGTCTTTCTTTATTAATTTATACACTGTATATGCTCCTTTACTTTAGTGTTAAGAAGACAAGTAATCCCTCCACTATCCGACGTAATAGAGCCAAAGGCATGTCTGGACATTGGTCTTGTCCGAATATTGGGCCCGAAGCTCCAGTACCGGTCATTCATGACCTTAACCTAACTTAACCTAAATCAGAAAACTGCCTTCCTACCTCACTACCGGACATGTATAGCACTTATTTAGGTCCCTTTTCACATAAATAATGCACACAAAACATGAATTTAATGAATTTTAACCAAAAAATGATGATTTAGAGGTGAGTAAGGCATAGGTGCTCAGAACTTGCCAGCATAGTATAAGTAAGTATCGGACATGGAAATCATCTTTTCTCACATTTTATGCACTAAATTATTGGATACAAAGCACTAAATACAGTAAATGACGTAAATTGTTACCAGAAAAATGGTTAGGTTAGGTTAGGTTAGGTTAAGTTATCACCGGACATGAAATTCACTGGCATTCACCTTTTTCACAGCTAGTGCACTAAAATAATTAACACAAAGCATGAATTAATTTCAATTTTATCCCAAAAGAATGAATTTGAGGTCAGTTAGGCTCAGCTGTTCACTGAGTTGGCAGCTTTGTTTAGGTACAGGACATGAAAATCATTGGCATTCACCTTTTTCACAGCTGGTGCACTTCAATACTAGTGGTAACCATGCATGAAAAAATTTAATTAAAAGGAGGAAATTATGATTAACAAAATGGTTAGGTTAGGTTAGGTTTGGTTATGACCGGACATGAAATTCACTGGCATTCACCTTTTTCATAGCTGGTGCACTTCAAAACCATGCATAAAAAAATTAAATTGAAAGCAGGAAATTATAATCAACATTTATGGTAATTTTCTTACCCATTTACAGCATGCTGAAAACAGGTTAGACATGAAAATCTCAGCATACTTAGGAGTAAACAGCACCTTCCTCTCCACGTTTCGTTTGGTCTTCGAAGCGAAATCAGCCGTGTACTGCTGTAGTTTGTCTCGGGATTTCTTGATATCAAACAAGGTGGAGCGAGGGAGGTTGAATTCACGACGAATCTGTGATGTCGGCCACCCGGCGTCCACCTTCTCCAATACCTCCCTCTTCTTCTCCAGAGTCAGAACCACTTTCTTCCTCTTCTTAGGTGGCGGGCCCATCATCACACACATGATGAACAAGGTGAAGAGCAGCATCAAGCCCTGCAGGAGGTAGGGTATCACCACAAAACCAATCACTTCGGCCGCCATTGTTGAAGCGTGTTTACGAGGCAGGAACAGAGCGGGAAATGGGACCGACAGACAGGCGCCATGCACGAAAACACAGCCTATCGGCGCGCGCGGGAAATTCAAACTGACGCGGTCCAAAAAAATCGGATTTTTTCGGATTTTTTCGAATTTTGGGGCATTTTGGGGGGCGGACAGCCCACGATGTCCGAATAGTGATGGATCCGAATAATGGGTGTGCGAATAGTACAGAGATTACTGTAATAAGTATTGTTTTTGCAATTTGGGGGGGTGAAAATCCATCTCCAACACCCGCTGCCGACGGTCTGTACTGCCTCTGTGAATGATTTTCTACTAATTAACCACTTCAGTACTGTGACATCTATTTCTACTTTATTTACGCTTCCTCCAGCTGATTTTATGGCACTCAGGACTGGACTCACGTACTGAAGGGGCTAACGAAGGCTGTACCAACCTCGTGCACTTCCACAGATCCAACCTACACTGACTAAAATTGACTGGTGGCAGTAAGAACAAAATGAAAATACACCCAGCACTGAAGGGGTTAAAGGTATATTAAATGCACTAAATTGTTTTTTGTCATAACTTATTTATTTATATATGCTTCTTTAATTTAGTGTTAAAAGGACAAGTAATAGGTATTGTCTTAGATATTTTGGAGGGTGAAAATTTGGCAATTTTGCAATTTGGGGGGGTGAAAATTCGGTAAGACTGAAAATTCTGTAATTCGAACAGTATGGAGCCCTTAAGAACAACCTCTTGAGAGTTACCGATGCAGTATGCGGTTGGACAAGAGGCCCACCAAGACATAAAGTAACTTGGTGGTGGGATGAGGGTGTAGAAGCCGCAGTTAAGGAGAAGAGAAGGCTTTTCCGGGAATGGAAGAAGGGTGGTAACAGGGAGGAGTACTTGGCTGCCAAGCGCAGGGCTAGAAGAGAGGTATACAGGGCGAAGTCTGAGTCACAGAGACTTTTACTTGATAATCTAAATCATGAAGGAAGGAAAAATATGGTTTTTAATGTGGCAAATCAGATGAAGAGAGATAATCGGGACATTGTAGGCGAGCAGTGTGTGAAGAATGATGAAGGAAGGGTAGTGGTTAACAGTGAGGATATTAACGATGCATGGAGAGAGCATTATAGCCGGTTGTTGAATGAGGAGTTTGATTGGGATAGGGAAGGTTTGGAGCCAGCTGATCCAGTGTTTGGGCCTTGGCCTTTGATTGACGCTGCTACTGTGAGTGAGGCAATAGGCAGGATGCGGGTGGGGAAGGCGGCAGGTGTGTCTGGGTTGACTGCCGAAATGTTGAAGGCCTCAGGAGATATTGGGGTGAGGTTAGTCACTGACCTGATAAATATGATTATATATGAGTGTGTTGTCCCAGATGATTGGATGAAGAGTGTAATTGTAAATGTGTACAAAGGGAAGGGTGATGCCCTGGAAAGGGGAAATTACAGAGGTATAAAGCTCTTAGATCAGATAATGAAAGTAATGGAGAGAGTTCTAGAAGGTATGATTAGAGAAAGAGTGAATATCAATGAGATGCAGTTTGGGTTTATGCCAGGCAGGGGGACCACTGATGCCATATTCATTGTTCGACAGCTTCAGGAAAAATATATTGGCAAGAAAAGGGAATTGTATTTGGTTTTTGTTGATTTGGAAAAGGCCTTTGACAGAGTCCCTAGAGAGGTGGTGAAGTGGGCAATGAGAAAGCTAGGGTTGGAAGAGTGGCTGGTTAGGGTGGTTATGGCCATGTACGTGGGTGCTCGCACCCAGGTAAGAGTGAATGGAGTTTTGAGTGATGAGTTTCCCGTGAATGTTGGTGTGCATCAGGGGTCAGTTTTGAGTCCCTTGTTGTTTATCATGGTGCCTGAAGCCCTCTCACGTGACTTCAGAGAGGGACTCCCATGGGAGATGTTGTATGCTGATGATTTGGTGTTGATTGCTGAGAATGAAGAGGAGGCTGAGGAAAGATTTAAGAAGTGGAGAGATGGTATGGGGCACAAGGGCTTTAGGGTAAATGCGGATAAAACAAAAGTGATGATATCTAGGGTTGGTGGCGGTACAATCAGAGGAGAGGGAGAGTGGCCATGTGCAGTTTGCCACATGGGTGTGGGAAGTAATTCCATCTTGTGCAGTGTTTGTGATAAGTGGGTGCACAAGAGATGTAGTGGTATTAGAGGTAGACTGCGAGATAACGCTGATTTCATGTGTGCAGTGTGTCGGGGAGAGCAGGCAGAGATTGTTAGGCGTGAGAGGGTTGAACTTGCAGGTGAGTCTCTTGAGTGTGTGGAGGAGTTTTGTTATTTGGGAGACATGTTATGTGCCGCAGGTGGGGCTGGAGTTAGCTCGGTTGCTAGAGTGAGAAGTGGTTGGAAGAAGTTCAGGGAGCTGTTGCCTCTCCTGACATTGAGAGGACTCTCCTTACGTGCTAAGGGGTCTTTGTATGCAGCATGTGTTAGGAGTGTGATGCTGTATGGTAGTGAGACCTGGGCAGTAAAGGAAGAAGATATTCGCAGGTTTAAACGTACAGAAATGACAATGATTAGGTGGATGTGCAGTGCGTCCCTGCGTGCAAGGCCTGGGGGGGCTGGGTTTACGATAGAAGAGTTGAGAGGTAGGATGGGACTGGAGTGTATTGGTGTTGTGATGAGGAGAGGTAGGCTGAGGTGGTTTGGACATGTGGAGAGGATGGGGGATGATAATTGGGTACAGAGGGTTAGAAGTGTTAATATTGGGGGAGGGGTTGGGAGGGGTAGACCGAGAAAGACATGGGACGAGGTCATTAAATGTGACTTAAGGGTTAAGGGACTGAATAGGGAGGCTGCCAGAGATCGAGCAGCGTGGAGAGCCGCCATTAGGTGACCAAGGCCGACACATGCAAGCATGTTGGAGCCTTCAAAAACGAAACGAAACGAAACGAATCAGGGTAGAGCCCCATATAGTTCGGCTTATGAAGGGTTTACTTCTCCAACTCGCATTGTATTCTACTCCACATCCTCCTCGTTGGTGTTTTGCTTGAGCCAATTGGACAGCTTTACTTCCTAGACTTGGTCCTAAATGCTGCTCATCGGGCAATTCCAAAGACCACTCGTTCTTTTTTGTCTAAGTGTGTTCCTTGGTGGACACTGCAATAATCAAGAGCCCTCCGCATCAAACGGGCTACTTGGAAGAGCTGTCACCGCAAACGCCATACCACTGATAAATTTCATCACCTTATACTTTTGCAACGTGCCAGTGCTGCCTTTCGCCGAACAGTTCAAGAGGCTAAGAAATCCAAATGGAAGTCGTATGTCTCTCGAGTTACTTATAACATGCCTGTCTCGGCGGTTTGGGCCTGTATCCGTAAGATAGCAGGTAAACGGCTCCGGTCCTTCATCTGCATGGTACTTCTATAGCAGATCCCTACTTAGTCGCCAGTGCATTAGGGGAACATTTTAGTTCGGTTAGTAAAGGCCCTTATCTGACAAGTGAGTTTCACAAACTTTGTTCGACAGTAGAGTGGCATCCGCACCACTTCCATCTCTCCAATGAGGAACATTATAATGCTCCTTTTATGTCGGTGGAATTATGTGATGCCATTCGTTCTTGCAGTGATACGTGTGTTCATTACAGTATGCTGAAACACCTCTCTCATGTTTGGACCAAAGACGAATTTCCCTCAAGTTGGCACATCACGCTTGTCATTCCTTTCCTCAAACCTTTTAAAGACGGCTGTCTTCCTCAAGATTATCGTCCAGTAGTTCTGACAAGCTGTCTTTGCAAAGTCCTCGAACGTATGGTTAATTCTAGGCTAACGTGGATGTTAGAATCTAACCATCTTTTACCTCCAGTTCAATTCGGCTACTGAAAGATGCGAAGTACTTTAGACCCATTGATTAAGTTAGAAACTTATGTTAGGGCTGCGTTTTCCAAAGGTGAGTTAGTCCTGCTGTATTTTTTTGATCTTGAGAAGGCATATGATACAGCGCGGAAGTATTATATTCTCCATACAGTCCAATTACTTGGTATTGTTGGCAATATGGGAGTTTTTACTCAAAATTTTTTAACAAATAGGTCATTTTCTGTTCACGTCTGCAGTAGTTTGTCTGATTCCTTCCCACAATACGAAAGAGTTCCTCAGGGTGGGGTTCTTAGCACAACGCTTTTCCTTATTGCAGTTAATGGTATTGTCGCTTCTCCCTCAGTAGGTATACATTCTTCTTTATATGTTGATTACCTCACTATCTATGCTGCAGGCTCTAATCCCATATTGTTACAGAGTCTTCTTCAGTCTGCTGTTACGAATGCTTCTTTTTGGGCTACTGCTCATAGTTTTCTGTTTTCCAGTTATAAGTTGTGTGCAGTGACTTGTACTCGAGGTCATCAGTCGCTTCACCCACTTCTCTATCTTTATCATCATCCTCTCCAGTATCGGGCATCTACTAGATTCTTGGGTCTGATCTTTGATTCTAATTTGACATGGGACGCTCATATTTTGTCTTTGAAGGTGTCGACCTTACAATGTCTTCGTCTCCTGCAAATTTTATCCCATGTGTCTTGGGGTGCTGACTGTACATGCCTATTTAACCTTCGTCGAGCCCTTATTTTATTGAAATTAGACTATGGGTGCCAAGTTTACTCTTCTGCTTCTTTTCATACGTTACAAAAATTTGATTCGGTACACCATTTTGGTCCTCGTTTAGCACTTGGTGCTTTCCGCTCCTCCCCAGTAGAGAGTCTTTATGCGGTGTCAGGTTGTCCTTCGCTTTATAGATATCGTGTGTTACTTTCTCTTCGCTGTTTCTTGAGGCAACATCAGTTTCCATCCTCTTCGGTGCTTAGAATACATTCCTCTGGGTCATTCCACGAAGATGTTAACCTTTTGTATCAAAATCAGAATTGCTTAAAAGTATATAAATTATAAATTATTTTAAAGCTTAGTCATTGAATTTTATGAATCTGAAGAGAAAAAGAACCTAAACTACCAACTAAGGGAGCTGCATAAAAAATTGTCATGTCACCGAAGAAAAATCAGTGCAGAATTTAGCAATTTTCATAACATCATTGACCAGAGTATGTTATTGTTTGGAATACCGACATAGAGTTTTACTGAAAATGTGTCTATTTGAGTTGCAATTGACACTACAGTTGTTTACATATATGTTGTGGTCAGAATGTAGAATGACCTTTAAATGGAAGTACTGTATTTCAGGAGTAATGTGTCTCATGTTTTTTTCCCAGTTTTTCCCATACACAGCTAACAAACTGGAGAATACCAGCATAACTTTATATTATAAATAGGCATCCCAAGGCCTTAATAATGTTACGTTGGGATACTTTGAAACAAACCCTGGTAAGCCATATGGTCCGTCACACACGTTACATGCCCACTGTGAGGAACATTACCAGAAAATGATGTAATGTTTCTCACGCACACTTTTCAACAAAAAATCAAAGTATCTGCACTGAATTCCAATGATAAAACCCTGTGTTTGTAATTTAGTATGTTACCTATAAGTTTTTATTCTTTCCAGACAGTAAATTGATTTTGCCTGGTACCTGGTGAGGTGCTTTACCATCATGTATCATTGTGGACTGATGGGGCAGCAGCTCACTGCAAGAATAGGTATTCTATGGTAGCTCTAACCTATTACAAAGACATCCACAACTGCACTGCTGAATGGAACTTTCAAGAAAGTTATCATGGCAAGGGCTCTCATGATGGGATTGGGGCTTTACTAAAATGGAATGTCTACAGGCGAGTTTTGCAGGATTGCTGCACAGTAAGGTCTGCTGTAGAATTTTATGAGGATGCTGAACAAATAACAGATAAAACTGAACTAATGTATGTGTCTACTGAATATATAAACACTGAGAAGTCAAAATATTTAGAGATCTGGAAAAACTGTAAGGCAGCAAAATCCATTCAGCAGTGCAGGTCAGTAAAACCTCTTGGGCACTATAAAGTAGCATTGTATCATTTGACTGCAGACCAATCACCTTTTAAGCAGTGCTATCTTCAGGACACTGGCTATGACCCACAATCTGACTCCAGTACTAGCAGTGACAGAAAGTACACCATCTCTTGTAGAAATGTCAGAGTCTTTCATGTCCCAGCCTGAGTCACAGAGTACTACTGATATTGAGGCAACACAAAAATCATCCCCAGGTAACGATGTACTAGTTCATTACACTACCAAGAAGTTGTCGAAGCATTATGTTGCAGTGGTAGAATCAGTTCTGGAACCAGGCATGCTCAAAATTGCTTATTTAAGAAAGAGAGGCACTGACAGAATGGGTGATAGCCAGTTTCATTTTCCTGACAACCCGGACAGAGACAAGATCTCAGAGGATGTGGTTGTGCAGGTATTGCCAACTCCTCATGTGTCAGGAATGACACACACATTCAAAGAGGTGAACTTTCCTTCCTTAATCAAGTAGTCTAAAAGGATGAATTTTCCATCTTTGATGAGCAAGTAGTTGATCTTCAATTTTTGTGTTGTTTATATCATTGGTGTGATATACAGGTAAGCTTATCATGTAACTCTCACATCAGTTACTGGCTGTAGGGTTACCTACATGTTATAAGGTAATTTATGTTCATTATATTCAAAATTACATTGTTCTTTTCTGCCGCATCACCCCAACCCTGCTTTACAAGAATCATGTTTTGGTTAATTTATCATGTGTTTCACATCAATACTTGATTTACATTGTTTTGTGATATTATGCAATTACTGTAATCTTCATAAGAGATGATTTTGTAATTATATGAAAAACAAAATTCACACAAGGAACGTTTCTCACTTTTCTTGTAACGTGTCTCACGGTCACATTTTCCTTAACAGTAGCAAAATTCTTAGGAGAAATAGAATTTGCTGGGTATGGTTATGATCCTCATACATTGACATGTTACTGATATAAAGCAGTTTTTGACTGAACCAGTAAAATCACTGAATTGTTGAAAATATTCATGCAAAGTAAAAGGTGGGGTAGCATTGTGGTAACGTTTCTCACGCCACTTTTAAAAATTTATATAAAATCAGAATGAAAACATTTGAATAATCTGATTATGGCATAACGTAGTTTGAGATGTTGGTAGTATACCTTGCAAACGGCATTTATTTATATTGCCTGCATAAGAAAATATAATTGAGAGTAGATCAGTAACTTGTCTCTGAATGTAACGTTTCTCACGATGGAATGACCCCTCTGTTGCAGATTATTATTTAACCCATCCTCGTTGTCGATCCCCTTTCACACTCAATGTTCAGTCCTTCCTCTCGTCTTTCCCATTTTCCATGGAAAATGTTCTCTTATTTCACCCTGAGTGGTTTCCACCTTGGCTGCTGCCACGTCCCTCTGTTTGTCCTTCCATAATGCAGTCCTCAGAGTCGTCTACCTCTTCAGTTGTTCTTAGATCTTTCTTTCATGCACATCTTGTTGAACATGCTTCTGCAGTCCATGCCAAACAGATGGTTAAAAAATGTCACACGGTACTGGGTTTGCAGTTCAGTTCCCCGATCATTCATATCAGTATAGCCTTCCTTCAGTAGCTTCAGTTATGACGGCTGAACTTAATGCTTTATTACTTGCGGCCCATAAATGTTACAGCAATCCTTCATTGTCCTTTGTTCTATTCTCTGACTCCCTTAGTGCACTCCTTCTGTTGCAGTCAACTTTGCACTTCCATCCTCTCATCTTAGAGATTCAAGAGTGGCTGTTTCGTTTGTCTGTCAAGAAAAAAACAGTGTCTTTCTGTTGGGTGCCAGGTCATGTCGGCATTCCTGGTAACAAAGCTGTGGATGCCTTGGCTTGAGAAGCCCTCCAGTTCCCTTGTGTGCCCTCTTGATCTGTTCCAGTTTGATTTTTTTCCTGTTCTCCGAGCGTTCTTCCGACAGCGGTGGCAGTCTTGCTGGTCCTTGTTCACTGGTAATAAACTCTGGACTGTTAAATCTTCTGTTTCTTCATGGTCCAATCCTTTTCATTGTAACCGCCAATGGGATACTGCCTTTGCTCGCTTATGTTTTGGCCATACTCGTCTTACCCATGGGTATTCGATGTCTGTTGATTCGCCGCCTTTCTGCCTTGCTTGCAATGTTCCCCTGTCAGTACACCACAGTCTCATTGCCTGTCCTCAACATAGAGGAATTTGTCTTCAACTATTCCCATTTTTATCCTCACTTTGCCGACCTCCAGATTTATACGATATTTTAAGTGAGTCTCTCGGTATTTTTCTATAACCCGTTTAATGTCCTTTTTAACTCATTTAGGGATTTTGTATGATATATTATTTTATCTTCCATTTTCCCTTATTCCCTAATTTTCCTCCTTTTAAATACAGTAATCTCCCTGCTATCCGGACGTCCACTATCCGGATGCATCACTATTCGGACATCGTAGGCTGTCTGACCCCCAAAATGCCCCCAAATTCGAAAAATCCGGAAAAATCCGATTTTTTGGGACCGCGTCAATTTGAATTTCCTGTGTGCGCCGACCGGCTGTGTTTTTGCGCCTTCCGCCTCTGTCACGGTCTCATTTCCCGCTCCGCTCCTGGCTCGTCAACATTCTCTCAAAATGGCTGCTGAATGCTTGGTATTGTGGTGATACCCTACCTCCTGCAGGGCTTGATGCTGCTCTTGACCTTCTTCATCATGTGTGTGATGATGGCCCCGCCACCTGAGAAGAGGAAGAAAGTGGTTCTGACTCTGGAGAAGAAGAGGGAGGTATTGGAGAAGGTGGACGCCGGGTGGCCGACATCACGGATCCTCCGTGAATTCAACCTCCCTCGCTCCACTTTGTTTGATATCAAGAAGTCCCGAGACAAACTACAATAGTACATGGCTGATTTCGCTTCGAAGACCAGACGAAACGTGGAGAGGAAGATGATGTTTACTCCTAAGTATGCAGACATCGACCGTTCCACGCTCATCTGGTATCGACAACAACGTGCTGCTGGTGTGTTGGTATGTGGAACGGAGCTGAAAGCTGCTGCTGAGAAGTTCGCAAGGCTACAGGACACCCCAGACTTCAAGGCATCTGAAGGTTGGCTCTTCGCGTTCAAGTTACGACACGGACTTACCAACTGTAACCCATGGCAAAGCTCTGGACGCTAACGACGAAGGAATAGAATAGTTTCGGCAGAAGGTGAAGGGCTTAATTGACAGGGAGGGTCTCACTCTTGGTCAAGTCTACAACGCTGATGAAACTGGCCTATTTTATCGTTCAATACCCACGAACACTCTCGCTGAGGAGACGGAGAAGCGTGTGCCTGGTCCAAAGCTCTCCAAGCAACGGGTCTCTGCTTTGTGCTGTGCAAATGCTAACGGCATGCACTGGGTCAAGCCCGTTATTGTAGGCCGTGCAAAGCAGCCTCGGTGCCTTCGTGGGTTAATGGATGTCCTTCCTGTTGTGTGTTATCATTCTCTGAAGGCTTGGTTCACAGCCAAGATCTTCAGAATTGGTTTCACCAACACTTTGTCAAGGAGGTCATTCGTTATCAGATGGAGACATTGAAAATCCCACGCAACCAGGTAAAGGCCCTCCTGATTCTTGACAATGCGCCTGCGCATCCGTCTGAGGAGTTGGTGGCTGAAAATGGCCGCATTAGGTGTCTGTTTCATTGCTGGTGCATTAGGTGTATGTTTTTGCCACCTAATATGACTGCTCTCATCCAACCAATGGACCAGGGAGTGATTGTGGCAACGAAGAGGCTCTACTGAAGGAGGTTTTTGGACAAGGTGATGGTTGTCTACAAGGACGAGGACGATCGCAGGGAAGGACGAGACATGCGAGGAAAAAAAACTGTCAAAAACCTTCGCCGATACAACCTCAAGTCTGCCATCTGCAACTGGGCCAGTGCATGGAAGGAAGTCTCTGTCAAGACTTTAGAAAATGGTTGGTCTCGGCTGCTTCATGGAAGTGACATGGTGCACGATTTTGTAGGTTTTGACGTGGATGACTTCCATGCAAGTCTTCGTGCGGGTGGAGACAATGTGGATGTCGACGAAGTGCGTGAGTGGTTGGATGACGACGAGGGCGATCCTGGGTATCAGATCACATCTGATATCGAGATCGCATTTACTGTTGCCGGTCCGAGTACCCAGCAGGAAGATTCCGACGATGATGCGGACTCCTCATGGTTTGCCACTACTCCAACCATCCCCAAGCTGAGCTCACTCCGGGAACATGTGGAGTTCATTCTCGACAACCTAGAACACCCGGACTGCAGCAGGGAGATGGGGCCCTTGGGACTTGTGGATGAAGTGCGAGCTTTCAGGCAGCACATCATTAATCGTCAGAATCGTCGTTGCTTGTGTCAATCAACCATTGACAGTTTTTTCAGGCCAGTCAACCCTGCTGTCATCAACCCTCGCTCCACACCATCATCTCACCAAGACAGGCCTTCTAGCTCCGAGCCACAGTCTAGCACACCAGGCACGGCAGAGTCACCACTGGATGGTTAGTTTGTGTCTATCTTCCGAGTCCTCTGCAGTGGATAGCGTATCGCCACATCCCACCAAGGAGCCCCTACGTCGCCTCCGTCAGCTCATCTTGAACTCTGACAGCGACTAAATTCTCCAGGACTCGTCACTAGACCTCACAGGAATTTACTGTTATGTACAGTGCAGTGAAGTGATGTGATGCAAGTTATGCGAAAGAAAACGTTGTGGAAAGTGCTGGTGAGAAGTGCTGGTATTGTAAAAGTGCTGGTGAGAAGTGCTGGTATTGTAAAGTGCAGTGGAAGTGCTAAGGTGTGTCAGGTGCAAGGTCTTACTGTCAGAGTCTGAGATGACTGAGCGGGTTATACATCAGGACGGCGGCATCATTCTCGTAAGTACCCTGACTTCATCAAAATTCCTTGTTTTGTTCTTTCCATATCTTTAATCTCATGCATAAACTGTGTGAAAGATGATTTCCATAATGATTTTCATGTCTAACCTGTTTTCAGCATGCTGTAAATTGGTAAAAAAAATTACCATAAATGTTAATCATAATTTCCTGCTTTCAATTTAATTTTTTCATGCATGGTTTTGAAGTGCACAAGCTATGAAAAAGTTGAATGCCATTGATTTGTGTGTAACATGATTTCCATAATGATTTTCATGTCTAACCTGTTTTCAGCATGCTGTAAATTGGTAAAAAAATTACCATAAATGTTAATCATAATTTCCTGCTTTCGATTTAATTTTTTCATGCATGGTTTTGAAGTGCACAAGCTATGAAAAAGGTGAATGCCACCGATTTGTGTGAAAGATGATTACAATAAAGATTTTCATGTCTAACCTGTTTTCAGCATCTGTAAATGGGTAAAAAAATTACCATAAATGTTAATCATAATTTCCTGCTTTCAATTTAATTTTTTTATGCATGGTTTTGAAGTGCACCAGCTATGAAAAAGGTGAATGCCACTGATTTGTGTGAAAGATGATTACCATATTTTCATGTCTAACCTGTTTTCAGCATGCTGTAAATGGGTAAAAAAATTACCATAAATGTTAATCATAATTTCCTGCTTTCAATTTAATTTTTTCATGCATGGTTTTGAAGTGCACCAGCTATGAAAAAGGTGAATGCCAGTGAATTTCATATCTGGTCATAACCTAACCTAACCTAACCTAACCTAACTGAACCATTTTCTTGCTTTTAATTTAATTTGTGCATGCATGGTTACCACTAGTATTGAAGTGCACCAGCTGTGAAAAAGGTGAATGTCATTGATTTTCATGTCCTGTACCTAAACAAAGCTGCCAACTCAGTGAACAGCTGAGCCTAACTTACCTCAAATTCATTCCTTTTGGGTAAAATTTAAATGAATTCATGCTTTGTGTTCATTATTTTAGTGCACTAGCTGTGAAAAAGGTGAATGCCAGTGCCTAACCTAACCTAACCTAACCATTTTTCGGGTAACAGTTTACGTCATTTACTGTATTTGATGCTTTGTATCCAATATTTTAGTGCATAAAATGTGAGAAAAGATGATTTCCATGTCCGATACGTACTTATACTATGGTAGCAAGTTCTGAGCACCTATGCCTTACTCACCTCTAAATCATCATTTTTTGGTTAAAATTCAATTAATTCATGCTTTGTGTGCATTATTTATGTGAAAGGGGACCTAAATAAGTGCTATACATGTCAGGTAGGGAGGTAGGAAGGCAGTTTTCTGATTTTGGTTAGGTTAGGTTAGGGTCATGAATGACCGGTGCTGGAGCTTCAGGGCCACTCTCCGGACAAGACCACTGTCCGGACATGCCTTTGGCTCTGTTACGTTGGATAGTGGAGGGATTACTTTTCACTTTGTGATGTGACTTAGTGCCATGTGGTCTTTTTTTCCTGGTGCCACCTTTTCATTTCATTCATTCACTCATTGACTCACTCTCACTCACTTGCTCACTCACTCACACACACACTGTGGCCAGATTGTGTTAGGAAGAATTCCGCCACCGTATTCCCTGCGTGTCGTAAAAGGCGACTAAAAGGGGCAGGGTGAGGGGACTAGGGACCCCCTCCTCTGTTTTTAGGGTGAGGAGACTGTAGCACCAGTCGAGCAGGGCAGTACTCCCAGGGAGGATGGAAAGCTGATGACAGGGAGAGCTGGAGCTCCCGTTTCATCAGCCCTCAGGACTTGTTCCTGACCATCCTCCTTTGCTGAACTTTTTCAATGTCTCAGTTACACAGAGAGTAGACCAGCATGCTCTCCTATACAAGTTTCTCTAACTGTCAGCACCAAACTACATACACGCTACACACTACACTTCCTTTTCAAAATTCAAAATGGCGTACAAAAATCATGCCTCGGAGTCCCCGGGGGGGGGACCATAAATGCCCTCACCATCCACCCCTCTCCCGGTGACGACTCAAAGAGCTGCCTGGAACCACCGTCTGACTCACTTCTTCTTCATTTCTGTAACATTCGCGGCCTTTCCTCTAACTTTCACGCTGTTGAGCACCACCTCTTCTCCTCTAAACCTCACTTTCTCTTTCTCACTGAGACTCAGCTGTCCGAGGCAACTGACAGCAAACCCTTTTCTGTATCCTCCTACTTTCTCTATTCTCGTTTCAAAGCCAAAGGTGGCTGTTGCGTAT
>JAGKTI010001727.1:42728-65802 GCA_018397915.1 Birgus latro
TGTGTGTGTGTGTGTGTATACCCATGTCTGTCTGTATATATATGACGCAAAATGTGTGAGTATTGTAGAAGGCAATATAACTGAAATCTGATGGGCATGGATTTCAGTCAGCACTGAATTGTACACAAAAATCAGTGTTTCCATGGCAACGTGTGTGCACCACAAAGTGTCTTTTTGAGTCAGAATATGAAAATGACAGGAACGTTCAGTAAACAAGAAAAAAATGAATACATAAATAAAATAAAATGATCTACACAGAGAAAATATAGCTGGCTGGCTAGGAAATTTTGTCTTTTTCCCCTTCAGGACAGAGAAGATTATTTTCCCCCTTTTTTTCCTGGATAAAAAGTGAATTTATCTGGTATCAAAGTTAAATGCACCACTTTTTTTTTTTTTTATGTCCGCTCATGGCCATGCGGTTGACAGACCATTCCCACAGATCTAGCAGTCTTTATACGTGCCACATCCTTCTACGTTCCCCACACCTTTACATGTCGCCACTTTTGCACTAATACTTACCGTGCATCTTGTACACACATGCAAGGGCTGTCTCATTCAAAACGTGTGTATTGGTATTAACAGGGGTGTTTTTATGACATGTCGGTGAGTAGAGCCTATTCTAACGAAATTTTGTTAATCTGGTTTTTCCCTACTGCAGTATGTGATTGAACATGCATCATTTACAACAGCAGACGAGCTCTCTGTCCACTCGGCCACCCCCTCCTCGTGCAGTATAACTTCTTTATAAGATCTGTGAGGAAAGTAACAATCCCAGACCTGAATAATGGCTGAACGAATGTATTTTACTGACAAGAAGCTAATAACACTCGTAACTATTGTTCTATTCTGTTCCTGTTCTGGGATACCTCATACTCCGTTTATTATCAAGAAGTAATGCTCGGATGATGTCGATGGTGGTGGATAATGAGTGAATGGATCGTCTGCCCATTTCTTGTGGCAATCTACTGAGGTTACTTTCTGCTTCCTTGTCTTCTGTTTCCTCCCACCACATGTATTACTGGAAATGATGATGATGATGATGACTTGTATATATATATATCCGCATGTTTAGCAAGCAATAAAATGACCTACAATATGCATCTATAAATTGAAATGTTTAATATTATCATTGCACTGATATAAAGGACTCTTGTGAATTATTGGATAGATTGGTAGCTCTCTGTATATTGCATGTGAAATAATCAGATCATGATTAAATTTGTGTATATGTACATTTCTGTGTGTGTGTGTGTGTGTGTGTGTGTGTGTGCGTGTGTGTGTGTGTGTGTGTGTTATTGATACAGATTAGTAAGGATCTGCATGACTGTGTGTGTGTGTGTGTGTGTGTGTGTGTGTGTGTGTGAGTGCGCTTGATGCACATTCATGCTTGATTACGAGCCTGTGTGCTTGTGTGTGCTCCTGTGCGGGGGTTCTCATGTGCGCATGTGGCTGTTCCTATGTGTACGTGTGTAGGTGTTTCTGCTATTACGTGTGTGGGTGTTCCTGCGTGTATGTGTTCTAAACTTAATGGCGTAGTGGGTTGGGGAGAAGTAAATGATAAGGCCAGGAAGTGCGTCAGAATATTGTCGTTGGGGGAATGCCTGATAATATTAACAGAGTAGCAGGGAGCATTTGTCTTGGCGCTATGCATGGATTATAGTGGAAAGTCTTGTAAATTTTTTGTATCACTGTGTTTAGTTGATGAGATTAGAGAAGTATAAGTACTGTTTTTTTTCTCAGTGTCCGTGCTTATGTTCCGCTGAGTAATTGAACTGTTTGAATGTTGCTTTGTTGGTGTTCATTTATGATCATCAAGATTACCATCATCATCATCATCACCATGATCATCCAACCCTTAACTTTCTTTCCAGGAACGTAGGGGCCCGGCGCTAGGTTACTTAATCCTGATGTATAAGGTGAGAGCGACCAGCAGGCAATTTCTGAGTAGTTGTAATGAGAACAATAAACCCGAATCAACCTTCATATCCATCTGAGTATAGGTTCTTAACTCAGTTGCCCACTCAACATTCATTTGGTTATATACTTACCACCCAACTTAGTAAAAGGTTTTCTGGTCTACAGGACCACTCACTGTAAGCACCTGAAGGTAACACTTCAAGTCTATAGTCGGTGGGCACCTCGACCTCCTATATTTACTTGTTTTTATCAGGGGGAAAAAATTACGTCATATATATTGTTCTTGCGGTACCTTTAAAAATGTTTCGTTCATTCACTTCAAGTATCCATGCTGTTGCGTGAGAGCTCAAAATATTTCTATTTCTCCAATTCTGATGCTCGTAAATTAGTATCGTTTGTATAACGTTTTTCAAAGTTTCAGTCTAATAACACATTCACCATAAATGATGCAGCAGTACATGCATTCTGTCTGGCGTAAATGGTCAGAATAATTACTGAGTATATGAAAGTGTTCTCATTTGCCAAATTCATATTTCTGACATGGAGGAATATAAGTGATGTCCCTGGGGATGACTCCATTACCAAATGTTCCTGGATTCGAGTACCGTGCAAAAGTATGTGGTCCTAAATTTGTGTGTTGTCCAAAATATTTGTGGTCCTTTATATCTGTGTAATATGAATAATAAATGAGTTCCCTGACTCGAATGAAGTAAAAAATGTATCTGAAAATGTGTATAACAGAAGGGGAGAGTTGTACACTACCTATATATTAAACCTTTCAATAAATCCAGTCCATTTGAAGAGCCATGGTGTTAATTACACTTGCGCTGCATTCATCATTCATCTTTCATACACTCTGAGAAACGATGCAGCAGAGGGTCAAACAGGAGTGAGTAGCAAATGGCAAGCAAACATTAGCTGTCATGTAGAGGGTGGAATGAAGCAAGAAATATTTAAAAGTAAGGATAATGTAGTGAGTTTTTTTTGTAAATGGGGTTGAGTTTGGTGCGCAGTTATGACATGAGTCTGGTGCACAGTTACGGGGGTGAGTTTGGTGCACAGGTACGGGGTGAGTTTGGTGCACAGGTACGGGGTGAGTTTGGTGCACAGGTACGGGGTGAGTTTGGTGCACAGGTACGGGGTGAGTTTGGTGCACAGTTATGGGAGTGAGTTTAGTGCACGGTTATGAGGGTGAGTGTGGTGCAGGTGAGGTGAAGTGGTCCATGTTGTGACGCGCTTGGCTCCCGTGAGACCGAATCCTCTCCTCAATCCCTCGTCCCTGCCCTAACGACCACCAACCACTCACTCAGCTGCCTCTGGGGCCGCATTCATGAAGGACAGTATGATTCCCTCTTGTCCCTGTTCATCCAGCAGAGAGACTGGGAACCTGGATGTAGCGTCAGTTGTTGTGTCTTTACTATAAAATGTTTCCCACTTGTCCCCCTTCATCTAGCCGTACAGTTGGGGACCTGGCTGTAACGTTGATTGTTAAGAGTCACATTCTAGCGAAAGAGTAAATAACAGCAAAAAACTAAACATCTATGTTAATGATCCTCGTGCAGTCCATAGTCATTAATCCCAAACTTTTTTTTTTCCCTAACCAAAGCTGTTAATATATTTTTTTTAAACTGTTAATATATTTTTACTTGGTAATTATTTCTTGTGTGTTTCTGCCCCCACTGAAACCCTTTGGCGTTCACAGTCTGCTTATTGTCTCTTCAAAGGGGCCCTTCCTAGGTTTTGTAGTAGCAGTAGTAGTAGAAGTAACAGCAGTAGTAGTAGTGGTGGTAGTAGTAGTTGTTGTAGTAGTAGTAGTAGTAGTAATAATAATAATAATAGCAATAACCCCCGTAACAGTGAATTTTCATGAATCACTTTTGTTTGGTCGCATTCTTTCACTTTGACTCCATTTTGATGTCAAATAATTGGTAGTTGTATAAGTGAAGATCAAAGTGGAACCAAACATCTTATACATTCCTTAAGCCTAGGAAACATTAACACTATATGTGGAGTCGTAATTATACCCTTTCCTATATTCAAACTGTACATAATATTGAGTGTATATCGAGTACGTTTGTCTACACTCATGCACCTACCATACACCTCATAGACTAGAGTTAATAGCGACAAAATGCGAAAAACGAAAGGATCTACTGTGGAGATTTTTCTTTTTTATATCGTTATAGACTCTATAGTATTTATGCAGGGCCCTGTCTAGTTTTTAATATTAACAAGTCACTGTAGCAAGTAACTATTATCTGGGGTTATTTTTTCGACCCATCTATTCACTTTGTACTTTGATATGATGGCTGTATGCGGGAAGGCACACGCATATGTAAGGAATTCTCTGCCCAGCTTAAACATAGGAGAAGACGTAAGTACGGCGCCTGGTAAGATCCTTTATAGATACAAACCTGGACTGAGACAAGGTAGCAGAGTCGACCGCCGCGCTGTCGCTCTAATTGCGAACAGGTGAAGGATCTCAGGTCAGGCCATTTGTCTGTGTCCAGCCCTGCAGAATTGATTGACAGTCTGTCTAACCCTTCTCAAAATGGCACAGTTTTGACCCTCTAACCTGATAAGAATTGGATCTGGTAGTTTGCAACAGAGATTAAAAAAAAAAAAGAGGTTCTTATACTGAAACCACAAGGCGTCTTTCTAAGCCAAAAGAAAAAAAAAATAATTCGGACGGTGATCGAAAATGTGATATAGACGTCTTGGAAGAATGAATAAAGAGTATTTGCCACCCTAATTTTGAGGGATCTTTATTAAACTAAAAATAATGGCCTGGCGGTAGTATTAATAAAAACTGAAACTCGGCTTGGTAGGTGAGTGGGTTACCGCACTCATGCATTTCACCCCATTTCATGCGTTTTAGTTTTCGACGCGGATATCGTAGGCAAATGACATCGCGATGTAGAATGTATTACGATCAGGAACTATGTCAAGGGTCACACGTTGTTACCTTCCGTCACACAGATTATCTCCCTTCAAGCCAATCCAGCGAGGGTAAAGACAATTGACAGCTGACCAGAGCAAGGCTGAAGCTCTGTCCCTTGCAGTGTCTATTGCAATTCCACGCCAGAGCCAATCTTGTTCTGCTGTCGCAGTTAATTGGATCAGTTCTGGGAAAAGAAAAGAAAATCAGTGTTGTCACCACATCAGTGCAGTACAGCAACAGTCCAGGCACTTATTGGCATTCTCTTAGCCCTTGTCAGATGTAATGTAAAATGAGGTTCTGTTCAGATCTAAGCCATTAATATTGTCTTTTCCTCGCTCTGCTTTAATTAGATTGTGCTTTCGTACCGTTTGAGTGTGTGCGCGTTGGTAAAACTTGTTTATTTATACCTGAACTTTGATGCTCATTTCAACGAATACTTTTGTTATATGTTATAGAGAGTGAGTCAATCCTCCATTCCAATTTGTCCCGTTCCAAAAACGCCTTTTTGAATGGTAAGACCACTTTTTTTTTTTTAATTCCTTCCCTCCTCTTCTGATCTGTGTGTCTTAGTATCAGCCTCTTATCAGCCATTCTTTCTAGTTGCCAATACCACTTTATCGCACCCTGGTCAGCCATTTCTATCACACTGCATCTTCTTTTATTTCTCCCTGTAACTCCATCATTTCCCGCTTCGCCACACCATAACACCCTCATGAATTTATTTCCAACTTTTTCAACCATTCCCATTTCTTAAAATTTATGGACCAGTCTCAATATCCAAACAGCACAAGTGACAGCAATATACCTTCATATACTGTACATCCATCTTTGACCCAACAGACACCATTTTCTCTCTCCACACTTTCCTCAGGCTAATTTTCCCCCATTTCCTACCTAGTGACGTACTTCATCCTGTCAGTTTTACTCCTTGTACTCCAGCACCTTTTTTTTCTTTTTTTTTTTTTTTTTTTTGCTTAAGGAGGACTTTTCAGAATTGAGGGTTGGATGTAGCCTCCAGTAACCCCTCCAGTACGAGAGATCACATTTCAGCAAAATAAAATGAATGACGGTAGCATTAAGGAAGTGAAAGACATCATGGCAGTGAAAGGATTGAGGTCTTCGAGTAATATCCTCTGCTATTTTGACCCTCAGATATCCAAAACATTCCACTTTACACGTACATTCAGAATTCGAGATTATTTTCACCCCCAGATATCTAAAGCATTCCACTATACACATAACATCCCAGCTTCAGCTTATTCTCATATATTTCAACGCGCTGCCTCCCTGCTACTTCTCATCAACATTCTCACATTCACAATTCTCACATTATCTCACAAAGTCAGACACCACTTGCTGAATTCTAATTTCTGATTCTGCGACGAGGGTAATATTATTATGCAAATAACACCCGGTTTTCCTCCCAGTCTCCTGTTCACCCTGGTTCCCTTAAACTTGCCCTTCTCCCTGATACCCTTGCCTCTCCCTTCCTCTCCACTCCAACTGTGAACAAATCAGTAGTAATACTCGTGGAGATATTATACATCTTTCCCACAACATAGCCTTTGTCTCGATAAATATGTAAAAATTTATAGTAGATTTACTTTTACTTGGCGGAACTGGGGTTGTTCTCACAGTTTGTATATTAAGTCGTTGTTGCGCGAAAATCGGTAACCGCGAGACCATGAGATAAGAATTCCTAAATTATTAGTTAGGTCGATTTTCAAATCAAAATATACTTGGCCATCAGCTTTGCTAAAATGAGTTAAGAATTTTCGTTTTGTTAAAAGAAAAACACAGTATAACGAAGTTCAGTTCCTTCCTTGCATACTGGAAGAAAGTGTGTGCTCATACAAACTTTGTAATGTAGTGTTGGAAAGGATGAGTTCACTGAAACTTCTCATAGTACTTTGGAAAGGGTGTGCTGATCGGAAATTTCTATCGAAACTGTGGGGAAAGTTATGCTCATACAAAAATCATGCTGTATTGTCGGGAAAGGGTGTGTGTGTGTACTGCTGGATCGGCTATACCCACAAAAACATTTTGTTCTACTGTGGGAAAGATATCCTCTTAGGAGCCCCCTCTTGTACTGTTGGAGAGGTTATGCTCATAGAAACTTCCTGTCCTAGTGTGAGGAAACTTCTCTCGTACTAGGACGAAGAATGATCGTATAGAAACTACAAGTAGTACTGTGACAAATGATCCAGTCCCAAACTCTTCTCTTGTACTGCGACAAATGGTGCAGTCATACAAACTTCCTGTCGTAATGCATAAAAAAAAAGAAAATAGCTATTCTAATAACTACCTGTGGTACTGCGGGGAAGGATATGCTTACAGAAACGCTGGTCGTGAAATCTGCCTGAACCGCAGCAACATGAGAGGCAGGCGACACTCTACCCTAATGAGCCGCACCTGTCACACGAGGCAAGGCAATCAGGGCACGCAAGGTGTCGTGGGGTCAAAGTGGACCGAGTGTAGTGTGGGCGTCAGGAGGGTGTAGTGTGACAGACAGGATGTAGTATGAGTCGGAAAGAGTATATTGTGTGTGTAAGAGGATATGGTGTGGCTGTCAGAGAGGGTGTGGTATGGGTATCAGAAGTTGGAGTGTTGGTGCCACAGGCTGTAGTGTGTTTGTCAGAGAGGGTGTAGTGTGGTTGTCAGACAGGGTGTGGTGTGGGTGTCAGAGGGTGTAGTGCCCGTGTCAGAAGGTGTACTGTTGGTGTCAGAGAGAGTGTAGCATGTGTGTGTCAAAAAGTGGAAGTGTCGGAGAGGATGCAGTTTGCGTGTCAAAGATGAGGTGATGTTTGGGTGTCAGAGAGTGTATTGTGAATGAGTGTAATGTGGGCGCCAAAGAATATAAGTGTAGATGATGAAGTGTACATGACAGAGAGGGTTAAGTGTGGATGTTAGAGGATATTGTGCGCGTGCAAAAGTGGGTTTAGCGTAAATGTTAATGTCAAAAAGTGTGTAGTGTCCGTGCAAGAGGGTATACTGTGGATGTCAGAACGGGTATAGTGCTAATGCTTATTGGAGCAGAGATTGTCAGAGTGTGGGTGTTAGATGTTGTGTAGGTGTAAGAAAGTATATCAGAGAAAGGGAGAGAGTATGTGACTGCGGCTGAGTGTCAAGAGAGAGAGAAAAGTGTAGGTATCAGAGGTGTAGTGTGGGTGTCAGAAAGTGTTGTCAGAGTGTCAAAGAAAAGTGTGGGTGTCAGAGAGGGTGTAGCTTGGGTGTCGTGGCGTCTTCCATGATCCCTCTCCACCGCCGCCGTAAATACGAAGATCACAGGTGTGGCCGCGACAATAAATCCCAATTAGAGTCCAGGTGAGGCACTAAGGCGCTTGGATTGTGCCATGAGCTCTCTTACTCCTATTTCTGCTCTATGACCTTTCCCGTATTTTTGCTGGCTCGGGAGATTTCACAGTGGGTCTTCCTGAGTGATTTATTTTTGGATATTATACCTCGATTTTCTTGTATATTATTGATGTAAATTATGTTGATACAGCAAAGATATTAGCAGATTGGAATAAAATATCATGTTATAATATGCAAAAATAAATCGCTAAGAAAGAATGCTACAAAGTCTTCCACGGACGAGAATACGACTCCTTGAATTACCGTATCATTTACTTGCCTGTTTCCCATTTACCATTCTGAATACTTCGTGGTTAAAGTCACAGTTAATGGCCGACCTCACCGACTAATGATCATTTATGTAGAAAACCAGTTGTATTTACCAGTCTTTGTCAAACTAAGCCTAGTTTGCCTGATAAAACTCACATTCTGTTTAGTTAATTATCTCCCTCAGATAAAGGACGCCTCTTTCATGTTATTCCTGCTTCCCCTGTGGCTATAATTTTCCATCATCAAAGGTTATATCCTGCAATGTAGTGAGACAGCGCGAACTGGATTTAAGTGGTGTATGGGAAAATTACTCTCTGGCGATGGTAAAAAATGACGAAGAACTTAATCGAACGGCATAAACTGCAATGAGTCTGGCTACGAATGCTTCAAACTTTCACCAGTGTAGACCATCATATACGACATCTACAAAGCGAACCAGTGTAACCTTATACTAGCTTAACAATGTGGAAAAGTAAATACGCTTTCTCTACAGCGTGACTATCTATTGTAGGCGTTTAATACGTGACATAATGAATATTCCTCAGAACTGCAGGAAAAGAGAGCCAAAAGAGACGCGACGAATGAATAAATGATGTTTAGGTTATATGGAAGAGTAGCGAATGGAGTAATTTGGAACCGTATTTAAAAACTCTTCTAAGTTTAGACTGTGTACGGGTTGCATGTATATACTGTACGTTCTAGTGTTCATACGTTTAGGTACCACACCCTTAATAATCTAACTAGAGTGATAACTGCAAGCCAAAGCGATCTGTAATAAGAGTTAACGTTAATAGAGACTTGCTTCTTGCACAGATTGGTTAGAAGTCTTCGTAAATACGTCTTATAAAAAATCTTCAAAGGTTCCTTACAATAGTCTGAATCGAACCCGTGACCTGCAGTGCTGCAGACCACCATACTATCTTCTCAGCACCACCTTCCCCTGTATTATTACATTTACCTGGATGCTGAAGACGCGCTGTATAAACACGAAATTTTTCGGAGAACGTTGTGGTAAAAGAAAGAGTGCAGTCGGAGCTTCTCTTTGATTTATTTGATTTGACACGGGGAAAGTGGCTTCCTCTGACCCCTGCCTCTCCCCCGACCTACGTGTATAAATTCATAGCATAAGAGTCCCACATGTCAACACGTGTTAAATGCATATCTGGCTATGCTCTTAAACAATGGGACTCTTTCAGCTGTAGAGAAAAGCACATTTTTCCTAACCCTCAATGAAGAGTGAGGAGGATGACAAAGGGACTTTTTTAGTTGTAGTGGAAGGCAAATTTATCCTGTCTCTCAATGAAGAGTGAGGATGATATTCAATATCAGTCAAACACTAGCAGAATACAATGATCCCCGTCGGACAAAAAAAAAAAAAAACATCTTTTATCATACTCGTTCAATAACACCCCCGGGTTAGCGGTCAAGGCTACACATGCGGGAGGCATGAGCTTTACGTATTTCTCAATCCCTTCTGAACAAAGGCGCTTGTGACACTGTGACAGGTTGGTGAATGGTGGATGAAGAATACACGAAGTTGAGTCGAAGCTCATTCCTCACTAGTTTCGCTGTAGAGCTTCACCAGAGGAAATGACGCGTTTCATACTTTGTTCCTGCTGCCACCACACTTGTTTTTCGGAGAGACATTAGAAGTGGAAGAGGTGGAATTAGCCTTCATTAGCCCATTCACTACAACCAGCCTCACTGAAGCTAAATTGAGTCGTCTGTTGGTAGGAAAATGATAATCAAGACATCATGGTAGTGAAAGAAATATGTTTTGACTGATACTTTTCTGTTATGAACTTTAACATTACCTGGTACTTCTTGCACATTTATGGCAAGAAGCAACTTTTTTTTTCGGTAATTGTCAAATATTAGGTAATCCGCACTGTAAACCACTAGACTCTCATGAATTTTTGTTCAGTATATATTTTTGGCTACACAACGACGCTATAAAAATTACAAGACACCTTTTCACCTTCAAGATGTTAGATATAGCCTTCATTATACCCTTCATTTAAAGATGTATCTCTTAAAGTGCAAAATTTCGTCTCATGGCAGCAAAAATAAGAAATTAACAAAAAAGGTCACCAAATTCAAGGAGTAAAAGTGTAAATAACCCCAAATTAGCTATTAACTATGTCCAAGTACTGTTATTCAGTTTTCTTCTTTTCCTTCGCTTCTAATAAACGGGATTTTAGTTTTGTAGTTTTCGTTGCTCTTGCAGTGCGTTAATATTCCACCAGCGATTTGGTCTTTTCAGCCTAAGCCGATTAAGTCAGCAGACACCGCGTAATTCCTTTGATACATCAGTCATTACTTTAGGCAATTTTTTTTTTCTCTCTCTCTCATTGCATCATCGAAAGCATTACAACGCATCAAAAACCATTTAATAAAATATTACCTCCTTTACTTCTAGGATTTCTCTCCTCTGAACAAAAGAGTCTGTTGTTAAATTGCATTCTTACTAGCACATGAGTTAATGGATATAATTTGTCATTCTCTGGCTACTGTGAATGACCTCAGTTGGTAACGCTACTCTATTGTTAGTCAGAATGGTATACTAAGTGTCATTGTGCCAGCAAACAAACAAAAAATGTTATTGGTATGAGAGCTGACCTTTGGCAGAGAGTTGAAAATTTTCATGGGTTAATGTTATTTGTTATCATCAATACTGTTTTTCATATTGGAATCTATTGTGTTTTCTCAAGTGAGAGTTCTTGTTTCTGAATGACGTATCCTGGTAAACTAAATAATGAAATAATATGCTTCGTACGTAAATATAACATCCAGAGTGGCAAAATTCTCAGTGCTCATAATCCTGTATCTGAGAAAACAGTGGAACATTATGATTTGAGAGTAAGAACTTAATAAGCGTATTAATATAAACAAGTAAACTGTTGATTAGATAATAAGGAATAGGTGGGATAGGAGAGTTATATTTATCTACATAACGCGACCATGAACAAACAAGGATAATAAACAAGGTATTAACACGATTTTCTGGTATGATAGTATTTCGTGCAGAAATGATAAAGATTTTTTTTAAGGAAACAAGCTTAAATGTCTGACATCGGAAACAAACTGAATTTAGGAAACCCAGAGATGGTTGCTCGAGGAATATCCACAAAACAAAAAATAAGTCACAGTTCGGTAAGCGACGTAAGAATTAGAAACGAGAAAAACACTCAGAAAACAATGACACGCTATCAGCTCACTGTTGCGGGAAACGTCAAGACAAAGAAAAATTAATACTGGTTGATATGCATTGTGCTTGAAATGTGAAAAGAACACCTGTTGTGGGAGGGATGTTGGTAGATGTGGTTAGCTTTATATTATACTCCGTTATTTTGTTTTGTAGTAAAAATACGATTTGTATTGTATTTATCTCAATTTTACTTTCAGTGATGGGTATTGTCTCGTATTAATATGTGATTGTGATTGGATTCTACAGATCATGCATAATTTATAATCTACTTTCAGCATTTTACTTGCCTCCATAAAATACCCTGAGCATTATATTGACTACCATTTCAAAATTAAGTTATGCTTTTGTACTACTCCTTTCAGTGGGCAGTTTGTGTCTGATAACCAGCGTTGAAGCCAACTGTATTTTTTTATTTCAGCTATACCTTAGTGTAGGGTAGTTAGGTGCCATCTTGATTTCCCCTGTTAGAGGAAGAAGGGTTTTCGAAGACTTTTGTTTAACAATATTTTTTTTCACGAAATTTTAAACTTATTACCGAATTAATCTGAGCTTACTGTCATTTGGATATTTACTCGCACTGATAGTGGTATAATATTTTTCTTTCGTTTTGTTATCATCCGTTTCAAATTTCACAAAACCTAGGAAACCTGAACCTTTTTTTTTTTTTTTTAGTTTCTTTTGGGGATTGTATTTGGTCTGCACAAAATTGCTTCACAGTGTAAAGTTTTTTTCCTTGGTCGGACAAAACAGAAATGTTTACTGCAGGAAGATTTCCCCGTTCCTTTGTGGTAGCGCTTCCTTTTTGGCGAAATGAGAAAGAAAAGTTATTTTTTTTTTCATCAGTCAGTATAAGAGACCATGGCCGCAACTCCCATTCACGTAAAGAGAGAATGAAACAAGAAAAAATAAAGAGCAAAAGGCATTCATATGTGAAATATATAGTTGTTATTAACCAACCCAGGTCTGTGAGGCGGGGCATACCCATCAACCGCAGGAAAGCAGTTGCCCTTGCTGGGCTGTCCCCTGCAGTGAACTATTGCTCCCTTCTGCCAGGCAACTCCTATCCACAGTAAGGGGTTGGGAAGAGTGTGGAAGTTTGGTTCCTGGATGGATGCATCATAGTAGGCTCCTATCACCCCGTTATTTGGTTATATGTTACCAGCTGGCGTTGTGAATGGTTTCCTAGTTACAGGAAACCATTAGGATTTGGCATTCAATGCAGAGCCACCTGAAGTGGAAAGAAAGGTAATAAGAGTGACAAGATTGGAAAGATTGAAAAGAATGATGAAGATGAAGGAAGAAGTAGGCAGCTGTAAATCAATTAAGTGGATAATGGTCACCACCACATAAAATTATTTATAAGATGATATGCGAAAATAAAAACTAAAGACCACAAGCGGAATGATAAAATTAATCAAGAAATGATAACGAATGGATAAAGGAAAATGAATTACAGAATGCAGAAACAGTGCAGCTGGTACCGTACTGTTTATCATTGTTGACGGATACATTTCGTAAGAAATAGGCTATATCTCCTATCCTTTCCTCTAAAATGCGTCTTCTACAAATAGACCTATTTACCTGTTTACCTACAAGAGGTATGCCTCTTACACAAGGTTTCTTTTTTCCGTTTTCTGGTTAAAATTCATGAAAAACGAGGTCAGAAGAAAGGAAATGTCTGAAAGAGGCGTGAAACACCCGTAGACTTTATTTCTCGTTTTATTTTCTTTCTCCCTATTATACCTATTGATCCGCACCATTTACAGGAAAAATCGTAAAGCCGTTTCGAGATAAAACTAAGAACTATAACCAGATTCACTCTGGGCTAAATATCTCTTCCAGTTTTCTCTAAAATGCCTGATTTAAAAGTGTGACCGAATTTTCTCTATTTCCCTGTGAAGGTATCATGATGACACCTAGCTCACGGGATAGAGCTAGAAAAAAATAAATGAAAGTGATAGAACGGCCGTCATCGTCGCTCAGTTTTACTCTAAAATGCACCGTTCTCGAGATATTTGCACTTGTGTGATTTCAATGCTGTGCTCCTCGAGTGCAGGTAAGGAAGGTCCTTCAAGCGCCATCTACCAGGCTTAAAAATCTGTGGCCCAGGAGGAAATGAAAACACATAAGTGCAAATATCTCGAGAACGGTGCATTTTAAAGCAAAACTGAGCGACGGAGTTGGCCGTTTTATCAAATACCCTATTTTTACCTGCTTTAGCCCGTGAGCTAGGTCTCAACACGATACCTTCTCAGGGAAATGGGGAAAAATAGGTCACATTTTTAAATCTCGCATTTTAGAGAAAACCAGAAGAGATATTTAGCCCAGAGTGAATCTGGTAATAGATATCGGTTTTGTCTAGAAACGGTTTCCCGATTTTTCGTGTTAATGTTGTGGATAGATAGGTATAATAGGGAGAAAAACAGCCGAGAAAGTCTACGGGTGTTTCACGCCTCCATTGAGACTTCTTCTTCTCGTCATTATGACTTCGTTTCTTCATTACCCTTGTAGGTAAAGCAGCTGTTTGTCAGCCCTATTCTACCCATCCCAACACCAAGTTGTACGTAGTAAATGACCTGATCTATTCGAGATTCCACCTCAGGACAAAAATCTCCTTTCCTTTCCTCTAAAATGCCTCTTCTCCAAATAGACCTATTTACCTACAAGGGGTATGCCTCTTACACAACGTTTCCCATTTCCGCTTTCTAGTTAAAATCCATGAAAAAACGAGGTCAGATGGAAGAAAATGTCTGAAAAGAGGCGAGAAACACCCGTAGACTTTACTTCTAGTTTTATTTATTTTTTCCCCCCTATTATACCTAATGGTCCGCACCATTTACAGGAAAAATCGTAAAACCTTCTCGAGACAAAACCGAGAACTATTACCAGATTCACTTTAGGATAAAGATGTCTACCGGTTTTCTCTAAAATGCCAGATTTAAAAATGTGACCTATATTTCCCCATTTCCCTGTGAAGGTATCGTGATGAGACCTTGCTCACGGGCTAGAGCGGGAAAAAATAGGGTAGTTGATAAAACGGCCGATGCTGTCGCTCAGGTTTCCTCTAAAATGCACCGTTATCGAGGTATTTGCACTTTTGTCTTAAGGGCATCAAGGGCCACAGATTTTTAAGTCTGGTAGATAGCGCTTCCAGTACCTTATCGCACTCGAGCATCACAGCACTGAAATCACAAAAGTGCAAACATCTCGAAAAAGGTGCATTTTATAGCAGAACTGAGCGACGGCGTCGGCCGTTTTATCAACTACCCTATTTTTTCCCTCTCTAGCTCGTGAGCTAGGTCTCATCACGATACCTTCACAGGGAAATGGGGAAAAATAGGTCCTATTTTTAATTCTGGCATTTTAGAGAAAACCGGAAGAGATATTTAGCCCAGAGTGAATCTGATAATAGATCTCGGTTTTATCTCGAAACGGTTTTACGATTTTTCCTGTAAATGGTGTGGATCGATAGGTATAATAGGGAAAGTCTACGGGTGTTTCACGCCTCCTTTGAGACGTCTTTTTGTCATTCTGACTTCGTTTCCTCATTAACCTTGTAAGTAAAGCAGCTGTTTGTCAGTCCTATTCTACCCATCCCAACACCAGGTTGTACGTAGTAAATGACCCGATCTGTTCGAGGTTCCACGCCAGGAAAAATATCTCCTTTCCTTTCCTCTAAAATACCTCTTCTCCAAATAGACCTCTTTACCTGTTTACCTGCAAGGGGTATGCCTCTTACAAAGTTTTTCATTTCCGTTTTTTAGTTAAAATAAATGAAAAAACGAGGTCAAATGAAAGGAAATGTCTGAAAAGAGGCGTGAAACACCCGTACACTTTATTTCACATTATATATATTTTTTCTCACAGTTATACTTATCGATCCGCACCATTTACAGGAAAAATCGTGAAACCGTCTCGAGATAAAACCGAGATCTATCACCAGATTCACGTTGGGTTAAATATCTCTTCCGGTTTTCTCTAAAATGCCATATTTAAAAATAGGACCAATTTTTCCCTTTTTCCCTCTGAAGGTATCGTGATGAGACCTAGCTCACGGGCTAGAGCGGAAAAAAATAGGGCTATTGACCTACATCTAACGCCGTTGCTCAGTTTTGCTCTAAAATGCACCGTTTTTGAGATATTTACACTTTTGTGATTTCAATGCTTTGCTCCTCGACTGCAGGTAAGGTACAAACGCCATCTACCAGGCTTAAAAATCTGTGGCCCAGAAGGCACTGAAAACAAAAGTACAAATATCTCGATAACGGTGAATTTTAGAGCAAAACTGAGAGACGGCGTCGGCTGTTTCTTCAGGTACCCTATTATTCCCCGCTCTAGCCCGTGAGCTAGGTCTCATCACGATACCCTTACAGGGAAATGGGGGAAAATAGGTCCTATTTTTAAATCTGGCATTTTACAGAAAACCGGAATAGATCTTTAGCCCAGATTGAATCTGGTAATAGATCTCGGTTTTATCTCGAAACGGTTTTACGATTCTTCTGTAAACGCCTTGGATCGATAGACATAATAGGGAGAAAAACATAAAACAAGAAGTAAAGTCTACGGGTGTTTCACGCCTCTTTTCAGACATTTTCTTCCATTTGATCTCACCTCGTTCTTTCATGGATTTTAACAAAAAAACCGAAATGGGAAACCTTGTGGAAGAGGCATACTCCTTGTAGGTAAATAGATCTATTTGTTGAAGAGGCCTTTTAGAGGAAAAGGAAAGGAGATATTTGTCCTCGAGTGGAACCCCAAATGGATTGGATCATTTACTACGTCCAACCTGGTGATGGGATAGGTAGAATAGGGCTGACAAACAGCTGCTTTACCTACAAGGGTAATGAAGAAACGAGGTCAGAATGACGAGATGTAGACGTCTCAAAGGAGGCGTGAAACACCCGTAGACACTCTCAGCTGTTTTTCTCCCTATTATACCTATCGATCCGCACCATTTGCAGAAAAGATCGTGGAATCGTTTCTAGATAAAACCGAGATCTTTTACCAGATTCACTTAGGGCTGAATATCTCTTCTGGTTTTCTCTAAAATGCCAGATTTAAAAATGTGACCTATTTTCCCCATTTCCCTGTGAAGGTATCGTGATGAGACCTAGCTCACAGGCTAGAGCTGGAAAAAATAGATCTTACTGATAAAAACAGCCGTCGTCGTCGCTCAGTTTTGCTCTAAAATGCACCGTTTTCGAGATATTTGCACTTGTGTGATTTCATTGCCGTGCTCCTCAAGTGCAGGTACGGTACTTGAAGCGCAATCTACCAGGCTTTTATTAAAATTCTTTGGCCCAGGAGGCACTGAAAACACAAAAGTGCAAATATCTCGAGAACGGTGCATTTTAGAGCAAAACTGAGCAACGACGTCAACTACCCTATTTTTTCCCGCTCTAGCCCGTGAGCTAGGTCTCATCACGATACCTTCACATGGAAATGGGGGAAAATAGGTACTATTTATAAATCTGGCATTTTAGAGAAAACCGGAGGAGATATTTAGCCCTGAGTGAATCTGGTAATAGATCTCGGATTTATCTAGAAATGGTTTCCCGATCTTTCTTGTTAATGGTGCGGATCGATAGGTATAATAGGGAGAAAAACAGCTGAGAAAGTCTACAGTTGTTTCACGCCTCATTTGAGATGTCTTCTTCTCGTCATTCTGACCTCGTATCTTCATTACCCTTGTAGAAAAAGCAGCTGTTTGTCAGCCCTATTCTACCCATCCCAACACCACGTTGTACTATGTAGTAAATGACCCAATTGGTTCGAGGTTACAAGCAGGACAAATATCTCCTTTCCTTTCCTCTAAAATGTCTCTTCTCCAAACAGACCTATTTACCTATTTACCTACAAGAGGTATGCCTCTTACACAATGTTTCCTATTTCCGTTTTCTAGTTAAAATCCATGAAAAAACGAGGTTAGATGGAAGAAAATGTCTGAAAACAGGCGCAAAACACCCGTAGACTTTATTTCTAGTTTTTTTCTCCCTATTATACCTATCGATCCGCACCGTTTACAGGAAAAATCGTAAAGCCGTTTCGAGATAAAACCGAGGACTGTTACTAGATTCAATCTGGGCTAAATATGTCTTTCGGTTTTCTCTAAAATGCCAGATTTAAAAAATAGGACCTATTTTTCCCCATTTTCCTGTGAAGGTATCGTGATGAGACCTAGCTCACGGGCTAGAGCGGGAAAAAATAGGGTAGTTGGTAAAGCGGCCGACGCCGTCGCTCAGTTTTGCTCTAAAATGCACCGTTTACAAGATATTTGCACTTTTGTGTTTTCAGTGCCTTCTGGGCCACAGATTTTTAAGCCTGGTAGATGGCGCTTGAAGTACCTTCCCTGCACTCGAGAAGCACAGCATTGAAATCATTGAAAAAGGTGCATTTAAGAGCAAAACTGAGCGACGGTAACGGCTGCTTTATCAAGGATATCTATTTTTTCCCACTCTATCCCGTGAGCTAGGTCTGATTACGATACCTTCACAAAGAAATGGGGAAAAATAGGTCCTATTTTTAAATCGGGCATTTTAGAGAAAACCGGTAGAGATATTTAGCTTAGAGTGAATCTTGTAATAGATCTCGGTTTTATCTCGAAACGGTTTTACGATTTTTCCTTTAAATGGTGTGGATCGATAGGTATAATAGGGAGAAAAACATAAAACGTGAAATAAAGTCTACAGGTGTTTCACGCCTCTTTCAGACATCTCCTTCCATCTGACCTCGTTTTTTCATGGATTTTAACTAGAAAACGGAAATCGGAAACCTTGTGGAAGAGGCATACTCCTTGTAGGTAAATAGGTAAATAGGTCTATTTGGAGAAGAGGTATTTTAGAGGAAAGGAAAGGAGATATTTGTCCTGGGGTTGTACCCCGAATGGATCGGATCATTTACTACGTCCAACCTGGTGATCGGATATGTAGAATAGGGCTGACAAACAGCTGCTTTACATACAAGGGTAATGAAGAAACGAGGTCAGAATGACGAGAAGTAGATGTCTCAAAGGAGGCGTGAAACACCCGTAGACACTTTCAGCTGTTTTTCTCCCTATTATACCTATCGATCCGCACCATTTACAGAAAAGATTGTGAATAGACCATGCAAGTAATATTTAGTAATTTGCAAAGCTGGGGCCAAAATTCATATAATCTTACACCTCATTATTATATTCTCTGCTGGCTAAAATTCCTATGCTTAGAGAAGGCAGATGTTTCTCTGCCGAGAAATGATGCTTTATGAAATGATACATCTGGGAGGAAAGTAACCGATGTGCCATCAGTGAGAAGTAAATAATGAATACTGGTCGAACTTTGTCCCAGATACTCCAGTGCTGACTTATATGCACTACGAAAGAAATATTACAACAAATGTTAGTTATGATAAATATAATTGGTCTGTATTTTCCTGACGGAATTAAGCCAGGTTTGAATACTAAGCTGTGTTTGGTATGATACCCTCAGTCATGAGGCAGGACTGGGTTTCTTTGGTTACTAGTAAAATCAACCACCCAGCCGTATTACATTAAGCTACCATCTGAGTAGAAAGAGTTAGGGATCTGCGTTAGGTTAGACCCAATGCGTTGCAACATGAATAGATATAAATCAGACACAGTAAGGATAAATTTGAATTAGATGCAGAAAGGTGGTAGTAGCTGTAGTAGTAGCTGCCGCCCCAGCCTTATCTAAAACGCGAACCCAGTGGACTGCAGGCCACAGTTGCCCATTATTCACAGTTCACCATCCTTCTCTTAGGGGCGATAGGGAGCGAGCTAAGGGACATTTGAATGACCGGACAGTTTCAGCGTCTGGTCATATCGGTACCACCACATGAAGGCGACCTGTCGTACAGTAAGGAAGAGTAGAATATAGCACATACAACGCAGAGAAAACAATGAAACATGGAGTGGTGTGGGGGAAGCGCCTGTGCAGAATAAAACCAGTGAATTCCCACCAAGGCAAGAAATGAAATCCGGTTTGCCTTTTCTCAGCCACCGTAATATTTTGAAAAAGCGTGTGGGGTTGGGAAAATCAAACAACAAGTACTTCCCCGAGATTTAGTTAGTTAGAACATGACAAGAGACAGAGGAGAAAGAATAAAAGTCGAGACAGGAGAAAAAGAAAATTCCGCAAGAATTAATACAGTGTCGAAAACTAACTAGGATATTATTTTCCACGTCATCTTAGTTTTGGACCGGTTTGCTTGTTTTGTTTCTCATCACAGCACAGTATATTAACCCATCCTGACCGAAACATCTCTAATATCCTATTTCAGGTAAAGCCAGACGATTTTATCCAATCATAGGAACAAAAAGTTTTAATAAGCGATAATACTTACTCTCATGGTCTTGGCAACTCAAGTATTTTATTGTAACTAACGCAAGACGATTTTATTCAGCTGAGTGAGTCATAGGAATCTTTAGGTGTTATAATGTTTTTAATCTAACTTCGTCAAAAATTTCCATCACTCCTTCTTGAACACAGTTTTAGTGATAGATTAAAATAGTCATGAAAAGTGTAAGGAAAATTATGCTGTCGTAGTAGTTTTTTTTTTTTTCTGCCACAGAGATCCGTGAAAAAAAAAAGTTGCAAAAGGACGAAAATCTGGGCCAAGCTAGTGTAAAAGTATAATAAATGTTAGCATAACCCTCTCATGATCGGAACATCCGTAGTGCACTAATCCATCTAACATCAGCCGACTTTTTTCTGTTTAGATTGAATCTTGGAGGTATTTGGTGTGTCGTGTTATTTTTTTAAATTACACTTAAAGTCACGAATACCTTTCCAAGATCAAGAGATTTTAGTGTGTTTTCAGAGCAATTCCGTTTTGAAGCAGTTTCTACGTTCATTTAAGGTTCTTTAATAAAAAATAAAAAAAACGGAAATATTGCTTGTCATTTCTTCATTTTGAAACTCGAGATCTAGATTTCTGGAAATAAAAATTCAAAGCCCTAATATCATAATATTTTATGTATACATTTCTGTCAACTATGCTAACCCCATGAGTCAGAGTAAGCCATTTTGATTTAATTTTTGCAACCAATAGACAATTTTATTTGACTTAGGAAAGTACCCTAATAATGGAGGGGTTAACAAAGGCTGTACCGAGCATTCCAGTGCAGAAAATTTCTTCCTAGCTGAATAAAATCGCCTGGAATTAGTAAGCATATAATAAAGATCACTTCCTGGGACTGAATAGGAGAGATAACATTCCCAGCAAACCATGTCAAGGTTATTCACTGTCCCTGGTTTCTTGAGCATTGTAATACGCCAGGTAAATATCGGCAAATTCCCTTTCCTTCCTCTTTTCCAGTCGTTCTCTTTGACTCTACAATTTTTCCGCACGACTTTTAGTTTTTCCTTATTCTGTTTTCCCCACTTTTTTTGTTTCTGTACTTTATCACCTCCTTTGCCTCCTCATCTTTTTTTTTTTCTGGCCTCCTAACCTCCTTTTCTTTTGTTCAAACACTTTTTGTGTGTTTTCTCAACTTTTGTCTATTTTTTCTTTCTTCATCTTTTTTTTGTGTGTCTCCACCTTACATTTATATAACCTCACCTCATTTCTTTATATCCTCACATTTTCTTTTATTTCCTCTCTCCTCTTTCGTATACTGTGACTTTTTTTTTTTTTTACATCCTCGCTTTTTTTCTGTATATACTCACCCCGTTCCTGTCCTCTCACCTTTTACATTTTCTGCCCGTCTCATTTTTGCCATCCCCACATTTTTTTGTCTCCTTCACTTGTTTTCTTTTTTCCTCTAACATCACCTCTGTATTTCTTCACCTCTTTTCAGTTCTGTTGGCTCACTCTGCAGTTTTCTGCAGTGTATTTCACGCCTCTGGGCAACACACGTATTCACACGCGTTTATGATCCACCCCTAAAATATCACCCAGCTGAAACCCCGGTCTGAAAAATTGGAGCTTTTTTAGAAGGTGAATTTTATACAGTTGAGATTAATTTTTCACGAAAAAAAAAAATTATCCTGCGTTCAGTAATTACAAAATCCATGTGACTAGTTCCAAGTACGAGAAAGCAACCGCATTTGGATGTTAATAGTAATCTAACTGAATGGTAGTGTCAGAGATTTGCTGGAAGGTTAAGGGATATGAAGTGTTTATACGAAAGCCCCATACATTTGTGGCTAGTGACCTGGACAGTTGAACAGTATTAATTATATATATACTTTAAACAATAGAATGTGCATCACGATTGGAATTAACTTTTTGCGAGGACTTCTTTCCAGAAAAAAATAAAAATAAAAAGGTCTAACCAGCATTCTTAAGTTTACCAATAGCGGAAAATGATACTCGAGATTGAAAGTTAAACGTGCTACGATTTCACTCAGAACAAAAAGCATCTGACGTAGGCATGAATAAAATAATGGAACGAAAATGGAGGAGAAAATAAATAAATAAAAGTAGGACCCCAAAAAAAGACCTGAAGCCAAAATATTATGGGTAGAGACAGAAACTACCTTGCAAAATTATAGACAAAATGGGAAGAGAAATATAACCTTTACGATTATTTGCATTATACGCCGAGAATCAAATAATATAGCTAATTAATTCTCCCTGAGTTTTTTTCGTCCTTGGTAAGCACTACTATGTCCCCCCCCCCTCTCTCTCTCTCTCTCGCTCTCTCTCTCACTCATTTAATATACCTGTTAGTAGTAAATAAAAAATATTGAAAATAAATAGAAAATGTTGTGAAGTGTGGGAAATTAAATGATAAAATCTTATTGATGATGCGATGATTCAGGAAGATAATTTGAACATTTTGGTAACTACAAAAGGAGGAGAAGGAGGAGGAGGAAGAGGGGCAGAAATAGAATTAAGGGAAAAAAAATTGCCGTCAACCGTATCACTGTGACGATTTTTTTTTTTCATGCGGCGCTAGCCATCAGGTCAATAAGTGGCCAGCGTTCTTCTTCTTTTTTTTCTTTTTCAGCTTCTGCTTCTGGCGGATTTGTGAAAAGGAAGCCTTTGGAGACATAAAAGTGGTACTATATAAGGTAATTTGACATGGAAAATTCAAATCTGCCATCAGCTGACACCTCAGGTGACGCTATCGAGCGACAACTTTAGTAAAAGTATTTAAATTGAAGCCAATTGAGACATAAAAGTAGTCCCATGTTTAGTAATTTGACATGGAGAATCCAAATTTACTGTCAGCTGACAACTGTAGTGGCGCCATCTAGCAGCAACTTTAATAAATGTAAGGTTATTTAAGGCTAGATACTTTTTACAGCAAACTGTTTGAAAGAAGCGCCTCGCCACAGGTCTCAGAGCAATACTACTCTTGTTTGACTCCTGACGGTATTAATCTGTTTTAGGGCAGATTCGTACATTTAATTTTTCACTAACCCCATCAACAGCAGATT
>JAGKTI010001727.1:66061-78236 GCA_018397915.1 Birgus latro
CTACTACTACCAGTGCTGCTGCTACTGCTACTACTACTACTACTAATACTACTACTACTACTACTACTACTACTACTACTACTACTACTACTACTTCTACAGCTACTACTGCAATTATTATTACCATTCTTTTCCTCCATAGAATATTAGCCTACGAATGAACAAAAAGGAATGTAAAAATGTAATGTGTGAAAAAAGAGCCATACTTCCCTCGTTATTCATATCACTAATTTCACATCGCCATTCCACCAAGAACAAGGCCAAAAGACTCGTCGGATAAGGAGGTGTTCTTGCTTTTAATCATTGCATTTTTGTGACATATAACACGTTAATATTTTTTTTGTGTTATTTGAATAATACATAAGACCGCGGTAAGGTGGTGTGTGCAAATTAAATCGCTAAAGGAAAAGTTGTAAGATAACCTCCAAACGGCCCCGAGAGACTAAAGGTCAGTTTGGGAATCTTAACAGCACCTCTTCCTTAACTATTTATTTTGCATACAACGTCTTACTTCTGTCTCCTTTATTAATCACTTCTTTGCAGATATGCATAATTATTACACAGGAAAATAAAAACGTGCCGTATACTGGTATAAATTCGTAAGGATGAAATGTCAGTACCCCCAAAAGGAGACGAGAATGAGCAAGCAGGATAGCAGAAACCTTAAAGAATGTGGGGGACGTAGAGTGGCGTTGGTTAGATACTAAACCTTTGGCTGCGAATTTCCTACTATACATTTTGAATATGCTAACGCCGAAGAATTTATTTTTGCTCAAGAGAAAATTAGGTTGCGAGAATTTTGAAAAGCTATCACGATTGATGATTTTACCGAGAATAGGGAACTTTTTAGTGTTTTATTCGATCTTAAGACAGACATATTGAGGCCATACACATTTCAAGGCCTAAGGGTTAAATACTCTCAGCTACGTTTCTTTTTTTTCTTTTTTCTTTTTTTTTTATCTATTTATTTACTCTTCTTACGGCTCAGATACACCTCTTGCTGCCCTAAACGGATTAAATTTATGAGACAGTTTTAGAAGGGATGAGTTAGATACTGTCTTCATTAACCCCGTCTCTGCACAAGGCCTTTCTTGAGTTAATACTTTTCGAACGTAGCAAAAATAAAATTAAATAGACGTTATTACAGAAAATACGTGAAAAGAAAAAAAATTACCTCTTCTCATGTAGTTTTCTTACATTAAGGTAATAAATTAATATGACAATTTTCACTAACAAATTTCATTCTATGAGTTTGGGAATTTGATGGACTGTTTATTTTACTGCCTGTACACTAATATGATAACATGAGGTTAAATGGTATATGACTTTGGAAGGCCAGGATGGGAGGAGATTTGATATAAGGGTAAGATGATTCAGGGAGATATCAAGTTCCTATTACAGGTTGTAGACGCGAAGCTTAAACTGCAACATGAAGAATCCACTGTAACATAAACGAAGAAGCGTATGCGAAAAAAGAAGAAAGAGAAGAGACACAGGAGTAATCAAAATTTCACCATCTCTGCCTCCCTACCCCTTTACCTGTAATTGGATTTTGAGCAACGCGGTGAAAGTCCACGGTGCAGTCATGCCACGTTTCCAAGCCATGTTATTTTACTATAGTTGGGAAAAATATACTCGTAAATGCCGACTGTAAACATTAAATTGAAAAAAAGTTGCAGGCCGAGCTTGAGTGATATGATGAGGGGGTAGCAAAAATGTTTTATTCATTTATTTTCGTCCTGGATTTTTTTTTTTTCTGAGAGGACACACAAACTATATATCCTTACAAAACAGAATAAAATGTAAACATACTATTCGTTTTGCATTTTTCCAAGAGGATTTTTACTCCGACAGATCATCACCATCCTCACCCTACTATCGCCTAACGTAACAGTATGGTGAGATCCAGGAACAGATACAGGAATACAAAAGAGAATAAAAACTGTCAACAAAAGTGTCCAGTTATATGGGTCGTGCATCTGTTCACCCATCATTCAAACCTTCAAAATGTTCGACTCCATCTCATAGGCCAAACAATCGTCACAGTTCCATGATGCCTGCAGGAGAGCAACCATTCCTTCGATCACTGCGATAAAAAAAAAAAAAATGTGGAAGCTTTGTGATACATCCTTTTCCACACACAATTCTGTAATCCATTTGCATCCTCCCTCATTTCATTTGTTTTCTTATGTAACTTCCATACCATGTATGTTCACACGTTCACTTATGGCCATTTATGCATTTCTTGGCCTTCAACGCATCCGCATGCCCTAGACCTTTTTCATATTTTCTCTTTTCACCGCCTTATCGTAACAGCTAATTATTAAGTGACAGTACTAGTAAAGGCAAGCTCTTCTACCCTTTGAACAACAGAATTCTTTACTTACTCTCTTTAAAGAAACATTATAGTTATCAAATGTAACTTTAGCAACCCACATTCCTTCCTAGTGTTTTTCCTTTTTTATTAAATATCAGTACGCTAAATTTAATCTTTCATCTTTTTTTTTTCATTCATCCCACTCACTACTATTTTCCTGCTGCTTTTTTACATCCTCACGCCACAAAAAACAAACAAAAAACAATACAAGGTGATAATTCTTCCCATGTTGCCTTTAAATCACTGTATTATTTTGGCTAACATCAGACGATATTAATTAGATTAAGGTGAGTATAGAAACCAAAGAACATTAGTACTTTACCTCTTAATCCTTTTATGTTCGCCTCAACGCCACCAACAGTTCTTTCACATTAACTTGGCCAAAATCCTCGTCCTTTTACAGTTTATTTCACGACCTGTGGTTCGGTGGCAATATATGACAATGTTACGGCTCTCTACCGTTTCTGTAACACTTCTTCGCGACTAGCATCATATTATAGCATTCATCTCCTGTTACAAATCAGAATTCCTACAAGGAGAGATGGCATTTTCAGGCCGAGTTAGAGTAAAAGGAGTATAGTATATTTTACTTAGAACCAGACAAGTCTTTCCAAATGAATGTGAGTCACTGCAACCTAGGAGTAGTAGTAGTGGTTGTGGTGGTAGTAGTAGTAGTTGTAGTAGTAGTGGTAATAGCAGTAGTAGTGGTAGTACTAGTAGTTGTAGCAGCTGCAACCTCAGACACATCTGAGAGCAGTGAACTACAGACTAAAAATGCTCTCTCCTGCAGACCACCATCATCCTTTTAGGAGGAGAGAGAGGGACTTCTAAAACGAATAAATAACCGGGCATCTTTACCGCCCAGTTATATCGGAGACACCTCGTGAAGGCGCCCCTCGCTAGAGATGCAAAAACTAAAAATTAAACAGGAAATAAAATACAAAAATAGCTGTACCCTAACCACCATCCCAGAAGAGTCTGCTGTAGCCACGTTCAACGGTAGCTTTTTTACCCGAATTTTGTGGCTCGACCGCAGGGCTGGTGATAAATGTTTGAGGATTTACATAAAGTGTTCCATTAGTCTCCCACAGCCACTCTATACACGCTAAAGGACGGCTGCGTAATTTATGGTCGTGTTTTTTTTCCCGAGTTACCCCTTATTAGATTAACTGGTACATGTAGCTTCGTGGAGAGATTAACCCTGTCAAAACTCTAAACTTTATTTATTATTATTATTTTTCTTTTTTTAGTTTTGCCTTGCTACCACTATATATTTAGCCCAAGAGAGGCGCCTGGTACTAAACGGGTTAATGAAGTTGGTCTAGTCCCTCCAGTTTGAAAAGGCCTCCTAAACTGAAAAATAAAATCGTCAGAAAAAGGCAAAAATTGAAATAAAAAAAACAAAGACGCCATCATACTACCGTCTTTTATATTCTAATCATCCTACTCCAGACGATTTTTTAAAAATCTTTTTCATTTATTTTTAATTTTTGCATTATTGAAACTTTTTGTGCTGAGGGGTTTTGAGTTAGCCTTTATTAACCCCTTCAGTGCGAAAGGCCTATAATAAATCAAGTAAAACCGCCTGGAAATAAGCAAGAATATGGACATAAAATTCGCTATCTGTTTTAAGGGGTAGGGGAGAGCTGGTTGTTTCGAAAAATAAAGAAAAAAAATAATAGTAAAAATGACTGATGACATAAGGATAATGTGATAATTAAAATGACCTGTGAACGATGTTATGCTCTAGATTAGCCAATTAGTGCGTGGCCGTGACGATTGTAGGGCCAGCGGCTTATTAGTGACGAGCGACCATGTACACAACAGCCATACGTCAGCCGCTGCACAGTGATTATGGGTCAGTTGTGATCATGAGGGTGATTGATGAGATGATGATATTAGTTACCGCATTACATCCTTCATCGCCATCACTATAATTCTCACCACACGCCAGTAATGAAACATAGCTTGTCCTGTTGTGGCCCCGGATATTGTAGTAATTATTTAGGGTAATAAAGACGTTAATTATCTACCGAGGACAGGCCTGGCACCGGGATAATGAATCAGGTGTCACTTGGCGAAGAAAAGATAAGCTGGTGATGATGACAGGGATTATGAGAGAGGTGGTGGTAGTGATGGTGGCAGCAGTGATGATAAGGCTGAGGATGATGGCATTGATGGTGATGATAACAACAGTGATGGTGATAAAGTTGACGATGATAGCACTGATGGTAATGATGGTGATGATGGTAGCAATGATAGCGATAAAATGGAGGTTAATATCAGTGATAATGATGGCACTGATGGTGATTGAAATGATGGTAACAGCACTGATGGTAATTGTACTGATGGTGATAGCACTAATGATGATAACACTGATGGTGATGATGATGATAACTGCGCTAACGAATGGTGATAGCACGGCGGCCCCTATGGTGATGGTGCTAGATGATGGGGGTAATGATGGCAGGGTGAATGAAGGTATTGCGCGTCCATAAAGAAGGTGGTAAATGAGGGTCTTTTGAAGAAGGTGATGATAATGGTGCTATTTGGCAGGTCTCTATGGGAAGGTGGGAGGTGGGGTGCAGGAAGATGGGAGGGGGATGTACAGAACAGGATAAAGGGGAAGTGATAGGTAAGGGAAGTAAGGGGGTAAAGGGAAAGTGAAGGGTAGGGAAGCAAGGAGTTGGGTAAAGGGGAAGTGATGGGCAGGGGATGTAAAGGGAAGGATAAAGGGGAAGTGTTAAGGGGAGAAGGGAGATGAAAATATGGTGCTGATTTTAGGGAAGGAGGTTAGAGGGATGTAAGAGCCAGGTTAAAGAGGAAGTGATGAGTAAATGTAAGAGGCAACGTTAGGGGTAAGTGCTGAGGGGAAGAGAGAGAAGGGAGACATGATAAGTAGGGATATAATGGTCAGGGTAAGGGGAAGTGCCAGAGGGTAGGAGAGAGAAATGGAAAGTGTTAGGTAAGCTATGTAAGGAGAAGGGCAAGGGGATGTGCAGGGAAATGTTAATGTGGGAAAAGGAGATAAAAATTTGTGTGGGAAGAAAAAGGGAGCAGGGTAAGAAATTTAATGGACAAAGCAAGAGGGAGGCGGTAATAAGGAAGAGGGAGGAAAGAAAGGGCTTTGCAGGTGCTGAAGGGAAATGGATGGTGGTCGTGAGGACGAGGGTAAAGAGGAGGGGTTGATGAGGCGGGAAAAACATGGTGCTGTTGGGGAAGATATGCAAGGGCAGGATTAAAGATGAAATATTAATGGGCAAGACACAGGCAGAAAAGGAGTGACGCAGGAGCTGAGAGCAGGATGGTGGAGGCCATCAGGGAGAGAGTAAAAGGGAAGTGTTTATGAGAAAGAAGATGAAAAAGTGTCTACTGTGGAAAGGTAAAGAGAGAAGGACAGAATAATATGCTAAAGGGGTAGAAAGACAAAATAAAAGAGTATTTCGTTGAGAGGCTAATTAAGAATGATGAGGTTACACAGGTAAGAATAAAGAGGAAGTGAAGACAGGAAAAAGGATAGTTATGGAGGGGCGAAAGAAAAAGGATAGTTGATGTAATGGGAAGAGAGAGGCAAAAAATGATGTTCTGGAAAAAAGAGGGAGATGTACAGTATGGGACAGTGTAGAGGGGGTAGTGATGATAGGGGAGGAAAAAGTGGGTGATGTAGAGACTAAGGGAGGACATGTGAGGGTCATCAGGGACAAAGTAAAGGGGAAGTGTCAAGGGAAGGACCCGGGCAAAATAAATCGTTGTTGTTGAAGGATACAGGGAGAAAAATTGCAGATAAAAGAGGTAGACTAAAGGGGAAGGTACAATGGGGAATAAAAGGAGAAAAAAATAGTGCTGGGGCAAAGTGAAGGGAAAAGAATATGTGTTAACGTTTAGAGGAAAGAAATAGGCCAATACAGAGAAGACACGTTTAAAAGAGTATGTCGAGTAGTAAATGGAGAAGGATGGGGGATGCAATAAGGAAAAAGAAAGTGGTGATGGGCCTGAAGGAAGGATGTTAGGAAATGAAAGGAGCGAAAATGAAGTGCTAGTGGGGAGGAGGAAACTACAGTATGGTTTTGTGGGAGGGCAAGAGGAGGCAGGTAGAGGATGTAACCCCTTCAATCCAGTGCTAGCAGTATTAACACTAATAGGTTTTATTATTCACTCTCAGCCAAAGAAAATAGTCGGGCATTAGTAAGAACTGAATAATGAGTTGTCCCGACCGAGAGAGGGCTATTTTTCATCAATGGGGGGGGGGGAGGGTATGGGGATGGTTTTCAGGTTAACGTGTCAGTAATTCGAGGCATAAGAATCGATCAGCACTTTTACAAATAGGCCTGGCGTTTGGCGAGTCTTCGACCATTTAGCACTTTTCCTGCCGCTAATAGCTTCTTAAAAGCTGCCTATAATGAGCGCTATGCAATTACTTCTGCCTGTTGATTTGAAGGGTTGAGACTTGAGAGCCTGTATTTTCGTCGGGTTAAGTGGTTTTGTGTTATTTCTTCCATCCCAGTGTATTTCTCCATATGGTGCATTAATATCTCCATTTGTGATGTTATGGAATCTTTGTCGATATTTACCAGTGGTCACTAATACACAAGGGACTAATGAGGTGCAACACACAACGTAATGCGGTAAAGAAGATTTACGGGGTACCCTTCTGCCTCAAAAGTTTACGCCCCCTCTGTGATAACAAACTTATATTTACTGTTATCTTTCCTTCCTTATTTATTTTCACTGTAATGCAAAATAAGTAAGTAAGGAAAGTAATGATGATGGAAAGGGATGCATTGCCTTCGTGAGACTAAGATAACCGGACGGCTCCACTGCCTGGTTATACAAACGTCCCAAGATTCCTTTCCTATTCCCCGAAAGGAGGAGGGTGAAAAGCAGACGGGCATCTTCAGTCTGCAGTCCCCCGAGTTCAGATTCACATGAGTCTGGATCCACAACACCAACACAGTAATATTAATACAGTGATCCGCTGCTATTATTCCGGTTATTCTTGGCTCACGTCTTAAAACACAATTTACCAAAGCCCTAGCAACACGGCCGACATCCAACAGTTTCATTTAATATTCGTAATGTTTCGGTGACATTTACATATTAAATAAAAATCCCTATTTTATTACCAAATATCAAGTATAATGAAAAAATATGATATCGACACATCATCCTCGGCTGTTGAATTTACAGTAATGACAAAATTATTATATCGTTCCAGTTTTATCGGAAAAAAGTTCTCTTTGGGCTTTGATTAACTCCACGGCAATAACTCTTTGTGTAAAATTACTATTGATTACATTTGTACATCCCACGCATTGTGTGATCAATTAATTAATATTCAGTATTTGCTTATCCGCTTTAGCTTTGAAAATATTCATTCAGAAAAGCCTTGCAAGGATTAAAGTGACTTCATGTGGATTTTTTTTTTCTTGGCATACCTTTGATCAATTTTCATGTCAAGCCGCGTCTGCCTGTGTACGAAAACATTTGACATTTCTTCTGTCTATTACGGTGACATTTTCGAATATCATTTCCACGTATCACCTCCAGACCGTCACCCTCCTCTCAAAATTTCTCATGATATTTACGGCGCCTGTAATTTGTCACCCAAGTTCCTGATGAGCACTGCACGTGCCCGGTAAATTACATCTGCTTCTCCCAATCTATCCAGTCGGGCTGAAGGAATAAGAGGTTGTGTCACTCAGTGTTTCAGGGCGTTTATAAAATTGTACTCTAACTTACCCAAACTCATAGCTGCTTTCACTTTTTTTTTCTTTTTTAAAGTTCCACTCTTTATACCATGAGCATGTGAATTCACACTTCATCTTCTTTACCTTTAATAATTCATTAGTTACTTGCAAGGTAATATTATGTAATGCACTGAATAAGCCACTAATTAAGAGGTGTCATGCAACCTAGCATGCCATTAAAAAAAAAAAAATCTATCAATATATCTAGGCTGCTTCCCCCAAGAATAGGGAGGTAGCCGAGACAGGTCAACACACTTCCAGTTTACTCATCCACTCAAACACATTCATTCGCATCTTAGCCCCAAAGGGGAGAAGGGACAGATCCTCACCGCACCACACCGCACGCAAAAAAATTCAAAGCCAAAAATTTCATTGCTAACAACCCGTCTGATCCACATTTATTTTTTTACCCTTTCACCTTTACCCCACTCAAAGCACTCGTCAATTAGTCGGTTCCCTTGCTGCTTAATGCGTGATAAGTCGGCCTAGTGCTCGTGTTACGCTGTTTTTTACCCGTTATTTTTTCAGTTTGAAATAGCGTGGGGAAGGGGAGTGAGTAACTGAGAAAAGGGGACTCAATTAGGTACGTTATTAAAGATTTGTGGTCTGCCGGGTTTCTCATCGTTCAGCTGCTTCTTTTAAATTATGATCAGCATGTTTTCCTTTCATCCGCTTCAAATATTGTTAGTTAATTCAGCCATTTGACGGTCACGATTTCACTACTGAACAAAATCATACCGTAAGATGTAAGTAAAAAAAAAAAAATCCAGGCGCCGTACGTTTTCAAAGAAAGAATTACTCGAGATAATTTTTGAACACTGACTGTGAGGATTTTGACAGTTTAATGGCTGTGTTAAAATAAGAGAAAAGAAGAGAAAACTTGATCGTAGCTATACCTGCCAGTATTGTGTCCGCTTGGCCTAAAATTGCAATCTGTCAATCTGTCTGGAATGCAGAATTGTGGCAAGAGATGAATAGAATATGATGGTGGTCACGAAGAAGTGCTATGGAAAGGATGTAAGCCTACAGCACTGTATTTTTCCTTCACTGAGCTACGCGAAATAAGCTGCAAAAGGACGAAAATCTAGACCAAGCCAGAGTGAAGGCACAGTAGTAAGAGAAGAGTTGTACCTTCACTGACCTCCAAGATGCGCAACCTTCTTTGGAAGAGTGAGGCAGTTTTCCTTCAAAGCAATTATTTATGAGGTAGTTTTATTTATTTATTTATTTGCACCTTTCTCACAGGGGAATTCATATACATAGAAACTGTAAAAATGAATAAAAGAAATCTGGACGCGCTTAACACTGTCTCCAGTGACTTACTCTCAGTTGAATATAAATGTATACGTTGGTTGGAACGGAATACTTAGTGTTATTCCGAAAGTGGTAGAATTAGTTATCGGTGAGGTTATTTTCATTTACATCTACCGATATAGTTGCTATGGCTCCGTCTCTACTCAAGCGACTAACTTCTACATTTACAGTGATATACATTGTACCCAGCATCGAACACTATCATATTTAATTGTGTAGATGACAAGTGTAGGATTAAATATTTCCAATACTGATAATGCAATGCACACACCGAAAAGACTAATAAATGAATGCACAATTAAAGAGAGAGAGAAAAAAAATTAACATTCCTATATATGGCCAAAATATTGTGATTAATCTGCCATCCAGTTATGAAAATGCAAGTATTACCTTATGTATTTTTAGCATTATTAGTTGCACGCAACAGCAGAACGCGACTTGAAGATTCAGTGTGACAATGTCGATCAGCTATAGCCATCTGTGTCTGAAGAATTTTCAAGTAAATGATAAATGCAGTCCCGGAGACATTTTTTTGTTCCGCGTCACGTAAACATGAAAATACGCGCCACACTCACAAGCTTTTGACAATACCTCAGTGTCAGGCTCTGTCCTTTACCTATTCCAACAGCGTCTTAAGGAATGCAGAGTTGTTCACCACATTTTCATATAACTGGAGTCATGACCGTCTAATAATTAATTTTCAAAAACAATTTTAGGAACAAAGATTTTCTGAGGAGAAAACTAATGTAGCTTCCGAGTTTTCTTAATAAATGAATACATAAAATTTTTCATGTAGACAGTTAACAGATTAATTTTGCTCATATTTTTGTCGGAATATAAAGCCTAACAACCAAAAACACCCTCACATTTTTTTTTTTACATGCGCGGAAATTTATTTGCATATTATTTATTAGCAAATCATTTTCCAGATGACACTGACCTGCTACACGACAATGGTATATTCCTGGCTCGTGCACTGCTGAGAGACTTAGAAAAATTAGTACAGGTCGTTCTGATGCATTAATGAAGGCGTTCATGAACTTAGGAGTTACCAGTGATCGCCGGGTAATTTAATAAGGAACTATCAACTACTCCCGGCTCACACTTTCATATATTTTCTAAAATTCTTTCCATGATATCTAGTGATGAGCCGTACATACATTATTCAATACTGTAATAATTGGTTATTACACCAGTTTTCTATATATTGTTTACTAGGTAAAATACTGCAGAACAGTTGCTACAATGCATAAAACAAGTGGTCCGTTAGCATTTATCACGCAATATTAGAATTCTCGCTTCATTTTTAATTCGAGGCACACCACTTAGTCATCACAGAATAATGTTTCATCTGGCAAATGCTGAAGAGAATGAACCGACTATTGGTCAAAAAAAGCATAATTAATGAAGCCGAACTCAGGCGAGGACGAAGCCGCCGACCGAAATCACAGAGACCGATGTTTAAAAAAAAAAAAAAATCGATACGGGTGCGTGGATATATTATCATCTGATTTCTGTAAATACTTTGCAGCCAAACGACCTCATGTCTGAAAAATTTATTTTATTAAAACCATAAGACGTGGCTGAGATTGTGAATAATCACTTTTAAGCTATGAATAATATTTTTCCCGAAGTTTACACAGTATGTTTGGTTTAGTTTAGTGATTCCCTTCAACTTTATCATACTGAACATTTTTTGCCTCAGTAAGTAAATATGTTCTCAAAATTATTCTTATGAACAAAGTGGTAAAGGAAACACAAGTTTAGGTGACCGCGTTTTATTTTTCAAAGTAATTTATCAGGTGAACACTGGCAACTTTTGAGAGTTTGTGAACACTCATACTGAAACTGCAGTTCCAGGGTGTTCAAAGGCCTCTGTTAACGTGCCATATACAGAGGCCCCAATACTCTCTAGTTTTGTTTTCCTTCGTCTAAAAAAGGACATGAAAACCTTTATCTCAGTCACAAACTTCAGTGGGATTCCATCTATAAAAGAAGTTTGGCAAGAGGGTTCGTAGAAATCGAAAAACAATATTGGCATCCTTGAATATGGTTCTAAACTGAAAGGGACTGGAGTCACTGGACAGACAATTCTTTAGACAATGTGAAGCAGATTCTCTTGGTTGTACATTGAATCAAGAAGATATTTTTCTATAATTAAGCGATACTGCGTCATAAACAGTCTCTTTATAATTAACACATCTCTTCCTAAAACTCTAATTTCAGTATAATCACAAATCTGTTAAAACTTCCAACACACTATATGTTTCTCTCCCTAACACAAACGAACGTACTCTCTCTCTGTCCAGCACACGTCCTGCACTCCCAGTATACATTTACTGTCTGCTTTTGACACTGCGTTTGGAAACACAAATATTTTGTTATTCACACAGCAATAATACCAACGATTGAACTTCCGCCATGGACCCCAATCATTCCCAACCCTTCCACACACACTCGCGCCACCACAATTAAATGGTTTTGTCTGTGACGCAGGACATAGAATGGAATATAGTGAAAAACACGGAAAAGGGAAAAGTATTAAAGGCAACACTGCATCATCACGGATAAAGGAACGTTATAAAGAGGAACACTGGATCGCCCTCAAAGTTTTGTTTGCGGATGATGCAGTATTGCTGAGACATTAGAAATTGCAGTTACAGAGTTTGATAGAATGCCTGTGGGAAGGGAGGAGGAGATTTGTGTGGGTGGGTGTGGTGTGGAAGGTGTGTGTGGG
>JAGKTI010001728.1:0-18158 GCA_018397915.1 Birgus latro
CCCCGAATCACATCTTTTTTATATTTCTGCCCGGAATCATGCTAAGTCTGTTCTTCGCTCTGCTAAAAATAATTTCATCCATGCTAGATGTTCTCAACTCTCCAACTCAAATTCTTCTCGCTCCTTCTGGCACCTTGACAAAAACTTTTCTAACAACTTTACCTCATCAGCCTTCCCTCCTCTTTTCTACTCTGAAGGCTCTGTAGCTATTTCTTCTACTGATAAAGCAGATCTCTTTGCTCACACTTTCTCCTCCAATTCCACCTTAGATGATTCCGGAGCTGTTCCTCCATCACTTCCCCCCTCTGACTTCCTCATGACTGACATTAAAATTTCTTCAGCTGATGTATTTTCTGCCATCACTGGCCTCAATACTAACAAGGCATATGGGCCTGATGGAGTCCCTCCTGTTGTCCTCAAAAACTATGCTTCTGTGCTTACACCCTGCCTAGGTAAATGCTTACACCCTGCCTAGGTAAACTCTTTCGCCTTTGTCTATCTACTTGTACCATTCCTTCCTGCTGGAAGTTTGCTCTCATTCAGCCAGTTCCAAAGAAGGGTGACCATTCCCAACCCTCTAAATATTGTCCAATTGCTTTAACATCCTGTGTCTCAAAAGTTTTCGAGTCAATCTTCAAGCATATTTCCAGTCACAACCTTCTTTCTGATCATCAGTATGGGTTCCGTCAGGGAGGCTCCACTGGCGATCTTCTCACCTACCTTTCAGACTCCTCGTCATCCTCCTTTCGGGACTTTGGCGAAAGCTTTGCCACTGCACTTGACATCTCAAAGGCTTTCGAACGAGGCTGGCATAAATCTTTAATTTCCAAACGACCCTCATACGATTTCTATCCTTCTATCTGTGCCTTCATCTTTAGCTTCCTTTCTAGTCATTCTATAGCCACTGTTGAAGACGGCCATCATTCTTCTCCTAGGCCTATCAACTGTGGTGTTCCTCAGGGCTCTATCCTATCACCAACTCTCTTCCTTTTATTCATCAATGACTTTCTAAGATGTACATCTAACCCTATCCACTCATATGCTAATGATACCACCCTTCACCTTTCCATTCAGTTTCCACAATGTCCACCTCAGCAGTTCCTTCAACAAACAAGGGATGAGGCTATGGCACACCTAATGTCTGACTTGACTCATATCTCTGATTGGGGTAAAAATAATCTTGTTATTTTTAATGCATCAAAGACTCAGTTCTTACACTTATCAATCCGACAAAATCTTCCTCAGGATTACCCACTAATGTTTAATAATGTCCAGCTCAGTCCTGCATCATCCTTGAACATGCTTGGGGTTTCATTCTCTCGGGATTTGTCTTGGAAAGAACATATTACATCTCTTGTGAAATCTGCTTCCAAGAGGTTAGGTGTGCTAAGCCGACTCCGAACTTTCTTTACCCCTGCACAGTTGTTGACCTTGTACACGGGTTTTATTCGCCCATGTATGGAGTACAACTCTCATGTGTGGGGATGCTCCCAACATACAGCTCTTCTCAACAGGGTGGAGTCAAAGGCTTTTCGTCTCATTAACTCTCCTCTTCTTACCGATTCCCTTCAACCTCTGTCTCTTCGCTGCACTGTTGCATCTTGATCTCTCTTCTATCGCTACTTCAATGGTCACTGTTCCTCTGAACTGTCTGCTTGCATCCCTCCACCTCAACGACAGGCATGTAGTACCCGTCTAGCAACAAACTCTCATCCCTTTTCTGTCCAACTCTCTATTGCAAGAGTTAACCGTTACTCCCAGTCCTTCATTTATGCAACTGGTCAACTCTGGAACTGTCTTCCTCTGTCTGTATTCTCTACTTCCTATGATCTCCAGTCTTTCAACCACAGTGTGTCCAGGCATCTTGAAATGAATGGATCTTGGAGTTGGCTCTTTTTTGTATCATTTTTGTTTTTCTTGGAAGGAACAGTATGCGGGCCCATGGCCTTTGGTTCCTTCTTCCTTGCATTAAAAAAAAAAAAAAACTTCCACCTAACCAATGACATTTCTGTACATCCGAGCCTGTGAATATCCTCTTCCTTTATTGCCCAGGTCTCACTACCCCAGCATTACACTCTTAACATATGCCACATCCAAAGATCCCTTAGCATGGAGGAAGAGCCCTCTCAGTGTCAGGAGAGGCAACAGCTCCCTGAACTTCTTCAAACCACTCCACACTCTAGCCCCACCAACAGCACATAACAGGTCTCCCAGGCAACAAAACTCTTCCTCACACTCCAAAGACTCATCAGGAAGATCAATCCTATCATGCCTGACAATCTTTACATATTCTCCTCAACAAACCACACACATGAAAGCAACATTATCTCACAGTCTACCTCTAATACCATTATATCTCTTATGCACCCATTTACCACAAAACACTGCACAAGATGGAATTAATTCCCACACCCTTGTTGCAAACTACACTCTCCCTCTTTTTTGACAGTATCACCACCAACCCTAGATACCATCACCTTTGTTTTATCTGCATATACTCTCAAGCCCTTGTGCCCCACATAATCTCTCCATTTCCTAATCTTTCCTCAGCCTCTCATCCTCTGCAATCAACATCAAATCATTGGCATACAACATCTCCCATGGAAGTCCATTTCTGAAGTCAGGTGACAGGGCTTCAAACACCATGATAAACAATAAGGGTATCAAGACTGACCCCTGATGCCTGCCAACATTCACAGAAAACTTACTCATAACTCAAATCTCCATTCACTCTCACCTGGGTGGGAGCACCCACATACATAGCCATAATCATTCTAACCATCCACTCCTCGATCCCAAGCTTTCTCATTGCACACTTCATCACCTCCTTAGAAGCTCTGCCAAAGGCCTTCTCTAAAACGACAAAATTAAAGATCCCTTTTCTTTCCTATATATTTTTCCTGACACTGTCGAACAATGAATATGGCATCAGTGGTCCCTCTGCTTGACATAAACCCAAACTGCATCTCATCAATATTCACTCTTTCTCTAATCATACCTTGTACAACTCTCTCCATTACCTTCATTTTCTCATCCAAAAGTTCTGTGCTTCTTTAATTTCTTTCCTGGGCATCACCATTCCTCTTGTACACATTTACAATCACATTCTTCAGCCGATCATCTCAGACAACTCACTCACATATAATCGTATTTATCAAATCAATAACTAATCCCACTTCTGTATCTCCTGAGACCTTCAGCATTTCACTGGCCAACCCAGACACATCTGCTGCCTTCCCCACCTGCATCCTGCCTATTGCCATGCTCACAGTAACGGCATCAATCACAGGTCAAGGGCTAAACACAGTATTCACTGACTCCAAACCTTCCCTGTTCCAGGAAAACTCCTCATTCAGCAACTAGTTATAATGCTCTCTCCAGGCACCTATAATATCCTCACTGTTCACCAACACCTTTCTTTCATAACCCTCCACACACTGCTTACCTATGATAACCCTGTTTTCCCCCTTCATCTGATTTGCCACTTTAAATACATTACCAGATTCTTCCTTTTAACACTATTCAGGTTATCCAGTGAAAATCTCTGAGACTCAGATTTTGCCTGGTATACCTCTTTTCTAGCCCTACATTTGGCAGCTTAGTATTCCTCTTTGTCACCATCCCTTTTCCATTCACAGAAAAGCCTACCTTTCTCCTTAACTGCAGCTTCTACACCCTCATCCCACCACCATGTTACTTTATGTCTTCGGGGGGGTCCCCTTTGTTCTTCCACATACTGAACCAGTAACTCTGAGAATTGTTCTTAAGAACTCTGCACTATTCATTAACACTTCTGTCAACAGCTCCCCATGCAGCCACCACTCTACTCATCTCACTGTAGAAGGTATCCCTTGCTGCCTGGTTTTCAACTTCCATAATATCCTCCTCTTCTTCATCACTCGCTCCCTAAGCAAAATGTCACATATCAGTAATTTGTGTTGCTGCACACACTATTTGCTCCCTATAACTTTAACATCCCTCATCAACTTCCTATTAGCCCTCCTGACCAGAAAATAGTCTATCTGGCTACTATGTCCCCCAGACCCATACGTAATCCTTCCCTCGTCTTTTCTACTCTGATGGCTCTGTAGCCATTTCTTCTACTGATAAAGCTCAGACTTTCTCCTCCAATTCTACCTTAGATGATTCCGGTGCTGTTCCTCCATCACTTCCCCCCTCTGACTTCCTCATGACTGACATTAAAACTTCTTCAGCTGATGTATTTTCTGCCATCACTGGCCTCAATACTAACAAGGCATATGGGCCTGATGGAGTACCTCCTGTTGTCCTCAAAAACTGTGCTTCTGTGCTTACACCCTTTTGTCTTTGTCGATCAACTTGTACCATTCCTTCTTGCTGGAAGTTTGCTTTCATTCAGCCAGTCCCAAAGAAGGGTGACCATTCCCAACCCTCTAACTATCGTCCAGTTGCTTTCACATCCTGTGTCTCAAAAGTTTTCAGGTCAATTCTTAACAGAAAAATCTTCAAGCAGCTTTCCTGTCACAACCTTCTTTCTGATCGTCAGTATGGGTTCCGTCAGGGAGACTCCACTGGCAATCTTCTCACCTACCTTTCGGACTCCTGGTCATCCTCCTTTCGGGACTTTGGCAAAAGCTTTGCCATTGCACTTGACATCTCAAAGGCTTTCGATCGAGTATGGCATAAATCTTTAATTTCCAAACTACCCTCCTACAGTTTCTATTCTTCTATCTGTGCCTTCATCTCTAGCTTCCTTTCTGGTCGTTCTATAGCCGCTGTTGTAGACGGCCATCATTCTTCACCTAAACCAATCAACAGTGGTGTTCCTCAGGGCTCTATCCTATCACCAACTCTCTTCCTTTTATTCATCAATGACCTTCTAACCTGTACATCTAACCCTATCCACTCATATGCTGATGATTCCACCCTTTACCTTTCCATTCGGTTTCCACAACGTCCATCTCAGCAGTTACTGCAACAAAAAAGGGATGAGGCTATGGCACACCTAATGTCTGACTTGGCTCGTATCTCTGATTGGGGTAAAAATAATCTTGTTATTTTTAATGCATCAAAAACTCAGTTCTTACGTTTATCATCCCGACAAAATCTTCCTCAGGATTACCCATTAATGTTTAATAATGTCCAGCTCAGTCCTGCATCATCCTTGAACATGCTTGGGGTTTCATTCTCTTGGGATCTGTCTTGGAAAGAACATTTTACATCTCTTGTGAAATCTGCTTCCAAGAGATTAGGTGTGCTAAGCCGATTCCGAACTTTCTTTACCCCTGCACAGTTGTTGACCTTGTACACGGGTTTTATTCGTCCGTGTATGGAGTACAACTCTCATGTGTGGGGAGGCTCCCCACATGCAGCTCTTCTCAATAGGGTGGAGTCAAAGGCTTTTTGTCTCATTAACTCTCCTCCTCTTACCGACTCCCTTCAACCTTTGTCTCTTTGCTACAATGTTGCATCTTGATCTCTCTTCTATTGCTACTTCAACGGTCACTGTTCCTCTGAACTATCTGCTTGCATCCCTCCACCTCTACGATGGGCACGTAGTACCCGTCTAGCAACAAACTCTCATCCCTTTTCTGTCCAACTCTCTAATGCAAGAGTTAACCGTTACTCCCAGTCCTTCATTTATGCAACTGGTCAACTCTGGAACTGTCTTCCTCTGTCTGTATTTCCTACTTCCTATGATCTCCAGTCTTTCAAACACAGTGTGTCCAGGCATCTCAAAATGAATGGATCTTGAATTTGACTCTCTTGTATTGTTTTTGCTTTTTCTTGGAGGGAACAGTATGTGGGCCCATGGCCTTTGGTTCCTTCTCCCTTGCATTAAAAAAAAAAAAATCAACCTACTCTCTCTCTTCTTAAAATATGCTGTACACAATCATGTTCACTGCCTCTCTAAACCTGAGTATCCTTTCCTGTCCCGTATTCTTCGTATGGTACCGTATGTGCACCCGGTTGTACCCCTTCATATCTCACCTTTAATAAATAACAAGAATCTTAACCCACCCCATCCCGATTGCTTTTTTACCCAACCCACCCACAGAACCTGACCAATTTTCAACTTGTCTTTTATTGGCTCAAACCTCCACTTTTGGTGAGAAACCGAAAATTCAGCGAGAAAGCACTCACCTGAAGTGAAAAATATCCTAAACAGGTGAGAGATCCCTCACCTGGATACCACTTTCTTTGACGACATGCTCCATAAAAGACACTCCCTATGCGAGGGAAACTTAATTTATATGTAGTACAAAAGTATATTGCTCTTCACAAAATAATAAAGGCGATATAAGCGTTGTTCCCTCACCAAACACACCAACATATCGCACCTACCTTGGCGATGTTACCTCCTCATTACTTCTGTTCATTACTAACTCTAGTGCCACGTAATCTTTGTCCTCTACATCAGGAATCACTTTCGCCTTGAATTTCATTGTCAGAGAGACCGCGGTGCTACATGTCTTTACTGGCCAGGTCACTGCTAACAGGTGAGTTGTGAGAAAATGGCGCCGGGGGGTGGGGGGATTGCACAGGGTCAGGCAGTGTCGCCGCCTGGCTGGGGGTAGAGGAAGGTCTCTCACATATGCCTACCAAAAATCACTCGCGAACCTTGAAAAATGTGCAAACAACAGGCATTGCAATTGACTGATGTACAATGCACGTTTGTGGATCTCAGCATGAAAAAAAGTTGTGGCATGCATCGTATGTCGGAGGGGGATGGGGCGGGTTAAGTCCCTGTAACTGAACAAGCATTCACTGTAGATGAGACAGGCCTAAGGTGGAATATAAATAAAGGAAATGCATTTTTAATATTTAAAGTCATGTTATTTTATATGAGTGGTTGTGTATGAATAACAGTAAACCCTCAATTTATCAAACCCCTATATATCGGATATGAAATATACAGAACACCTCTAAGTACACTGAACTTTTTTCAGCTACACCGAACTAGCATTGATAAATGGGGCAAATCACACAGCACTTCTGAATGGCAGACACTGCATAGGATGACTCTAAATACAGTTGCCAAGATAGATAGATTTGAACAGAACCAAAAGCAGGGGAGAGCTACATAAGTTACACAGCACAAATAAGACCACCTGGTGGCATCAGACTGGTGGCCTCAGCCTGGCACCACATGCCTGCATGCATTTTTATGTAAACATTTTATCATTTTCCACAGAGGGAGCTAACGACACTAATAATAAACAGTTATTTACTGAAAGTGAAGGTGAAATGCACAGATGGACATAAGAGTTGAAAGCAAACAACTAGCTAGTTATGTAACAAAAATGACACGGCCTGAGGGTATCATCTTGGTGCTATGACACCTGCATGCAATTTTACGTAAACATTTTATTACTGCCCACAGAAGGAGCAAAGGGCACTAAAAATATTTTGTAATTCGTTAAAAGTGAGAGTAATAGATGCATGGATGGACAATGATCAGAACCGAAAGCAGGTGACTAACTACATAAGCTACGTACAGCAACACAAAGGAAACAGTTTGGCACAATCTGTGTGCATGTTTAATCAAGTTTTACTGTGTAGTTTGTAAGACTCCAACGCGCTTGCATGCATCGGCCTTGGTCACCCAATGATGACTCTCCATGCTGCTCAATCTCTAACAGCCTGTCTCTTATCCCTGAGGTCACACTCTATGACCTCATCCCAGGTCTTTTTTGGTCTGCCTCTCACGACCCTAAACTCAATATTCAAATCTCTCAACCCTCCATACCAAACTGCCATCCTCCAACCACACTGTATACCCAAATCATCTCAATCTACCCCTCCTCATCACAACAATACACTGAAGTCCCATCCTTCCTCTTAACTCTTCAACCACAATCCTAGCAGCATAATTTTTATGACAGAATAATTCACAAAAACTGAACTCATGTAATTATCTTTCCTAACTTTTTACGTCAACAAGAAGACTCCTGACATATCATAAGAGCCAAATTTTCTGAACCCAAGTCTGCCAGTTCATAACAAAGATCAGTCACGGGCCTTTTTCATACAGGATGGAGAGTGAAAGACTGACAAGGAGAGTGTATGTGAGTGAGGTGGAGGGGGCGAGAGGGAGGGGGAGGCCGAGGATGAGATGGAGGGATGGAGTGGAGAGGTACATGAGAGAGGGGGGTGTGAGTTGGGAGCGGGGTAGTGAAATGGCGGGGGACAGAGCGACATGGAGACGATTTGTTTGTGCCCACCCCATGCGGGATTGAGGCGTCTGGCAATAGATAGATAGATAGATCATTAACATTTTTAGTTTTTTATCACTCTCCAACAAGGAAACAATCCACATTGTAAAAGCACCCAATTCATTTTATCTGACAGTCTAAATTTTACTCTTATTCACATTTAAGCTCTCACACCACATGCCACTTCATCCAACAATTTTATTTTTTCCTTGGGAAAAAAAGTTTTTCTTGTGTTCTTAACACTTTCAAGATGCTTAGGCATAACTAAATTTAGTCTGAAACCACGTGCTCAGAGTTCTGATATGAAATGGGGAGCAAGGAAATAAATGAATAAATGCTTCTAAACATAACAACAGTCAACACAACAACTGAGGCAGGATGTGGCAGGTACAAGACGTAGGTCACGTGGGTCAGCTCGGGTCAAGGAACCCTACATGCGACCGACAAAAGCACAATGCATGAGTTGTAAACAAAAGCAGCCACCTGGAAATTCAATACCTAAATGCACCCACTTCCTACTCAGTTTCTCCAGTGCAACTAAGTGATGCTGTTGTGTTATTGAATAATTAATCCTTATGCAGTGTGACGGCACAGGTTGCCGCAAAAGGGGTGGACAGAGACCGCAGGGTGATGGGAGGAGCCGCAAAAGCAATCCTGCCACAATTTGAACTGGCCGCCATTTGATCTCGTCACCAAAGGGTAGGAAGAGACTCTCGTCACCAAAGGGTACGAAGAGACTCTCGCCACCCAACGGAGGCATACCTGTCTTCTCTGTGGCATAGTCAGGTGCTGAACGATATTTTCTGAAGGCTCCTCGTCCGATTCTGTTCCCGCCTCACACAGACCCCTTGCCTCATCCAACCCTGCCAAGCCTCTGCCCAAGGATACTAGGAAAGGGCTCAGTGATAGTGCCATAGGGCATGCCTTGGACGTCACTGTGTGTAGTTTATCTAGCAGTGGAGAAGTTATCACGATGATGGCAATACCAAAGTCGGGGCCATGCACACATGCATGAAGATATCCTGCTTCAAGTGGCAAAAGTTACTCATCTTCTTCACGTTCTTACTCATCGACGCGACCACCTGCAGACCTGGGGATGCTTTCATTCGTAAGAAGTGTTGGTGAGTAATGCAGTGTTTGTTTCCCTAACTGATATTCTTTTCCATATATGAAGGTTTGAAAAAAGGCTATTTTGGGAAACATTGCCAGAGGGAGATGGCAGCTGTGCCCAAAACATTCCCAGCATCTATGGGTTAAGGGAGAAATTAAATGCTCACATTAAGGGAGAAATTAAATGCTCACATTAAGGGAGAAATTAAATGCTCACATTAAGGGAGAAATTAAATGCTCACATTAAGGGAGAAATTAAATGCTCACATTACTGTAAGATTGATGCATCTGCTTTGTTTTAAATCATGACTCTACTGTATTGCTCATAAACACTTGTCTACAGCTCCCTATTCAACCACCACTACTCATCTCGCTACAGAAGGCATCCTTTATTGCTTGATTTTTCAATTTCCATATCTTCCTCCTGGGTGCATAGGTCCTCTTCTTCACCACACCCTCTTTAAATACCATGTCACACATTGGTGATTTGTGTTGCTGGACACACTCTTCCCTCATTATAATTCTAACATCCTTCATCAACCTCCTATCAGCCCTCCTGACCAGGAAATAATTTTGGCTACTATTACTCCCAGACTCTTATATTATCAGCCTACCCTCTCTTTTCCTAAAACGCGTGTTGCACACAATCATGTTCACTACTTCCACAAATTCAAACATCCGCTCCCCTTCCATATTCCTTGTACAATATGTGCATTCTCCATGCAACCCTTCACATCCTTAAGTTGCTTCACCCACATGAACATTTCAATCTCCACCCAAAACTACAATCTCATCATCCCACTTACCATCCACCACACGTATAAAGTCATCCACATAATCTTTTTCTTCATCATCCAAGCCAACCTGTGAAGCATAAGCTGATATAGCTGAAATCATGAGATTACCAAGCAATATTTTCACTGCTATAATGATTTCATTTACTCTCATTACACTCACAGCACATTCCACCCATTTCTCCCCGACCAGCAAACCCGCACTATCCTCTATGTCTACACTTCCCTGCCAAAAAAGGTTATATCTACAGTCCTTCCCAACAATCATCCTAGTAGCTCCTCCCCTGAACCTGACTTCCTGTAGGCAGCAGACATCCACCCGCCTCCTACTCTGAGTCTCCACCACTTCCCCCCTCTTTACTGTTCAAACTACCCACATTCCACAAAGCCATTCTCAACCTCTTAGGCAATTTGGTTTCTACACGCTTTCCTTTGCTGTTTGTTTTAGTAATGCCAGGTAAATAAAAAAGGAGATGGGCCAAGGGCCCAAGTCCATGCAAGGGTTCAGGGGCCCATAGCCCACCAGCTGTGGTCAGCAGTTGTGGCCTTAAGGTACCCTGCCAGAACAGCTGCAGGGACACTCTCCAAGTGCACCTTGGTGCTGTAACTGCCCAGTCATTATAGTGATCCTTTGGTTATCAAGCATAACTGGTCCTGTGGCTACTGCATGATAATGAAATTATGTGATAACTTAAGTACAAAACCTATGAGATCTATCCCAAATGGTACCGTGCACTACACTCGTAAATTCAAGTTTTCCCTTACACAACAATTTATACCCACTAAATACAAACATACTGTTAGGATAAGTATCAGAAACACACACAGGCATGGTTAGGTTAGTAGAAAATGATGGAATGGGCACAGTAAGGAAGAAACACATACATTATAGAGACCTGAGATGGGCCTGAGTTATGTGGTTCTGAGGTTAGGGGATGGAAAGTTTGTGGTCTTTACCACCTACAATTAATTCGAGTGCGGCTTATTTTTGAATCCCTGAGACAACACAAACCACAGATTTTGCCCCACCACTGTCAGCAGATACCAGCCATGATGTGCAATAATGATGTTTTGTAGCTGAAAAATGCACGATAACCGCAGGAGTGCAGATTTTCATCTAGCAGCGATAAAAACTGCTATAACCAAGGTATCACTGTACACCCAGTGACAGGGCAGCCTCATGGGGTGCTACTCCCAGATTCAGGACCCTCTCTATCAGGTGGTTGCAGCACCCTGGGAACCACAATGCACATGCACTGTACCCTCTGACACAACAGATCCATGCCCCATCCCATTCCAGCCTCAAAACTCCACTGATGGAGCATGAACCACGCCTCCCAGCAAGTCCACCACTTTCTGACTGCATGCCCCTGCTGGCACCAACCCGACGTACTACAGTACATTGTTGTGAGATATGTAAAGCACATGCTGACAGTGATAGTACATATGATAAAGAAAAGTGTTTGGGAGAGTATGCTGGCCTAGCCTACTTATTCACATTAGTGTCACAGTGAAAAAGTGAGCAGAGGGATGATCATGGTGTCCCGAGGCTAGTGAAACTGGAGCTCCAGCTCTCCCTGTCACCAGTATTCCCAGTCTTCTCAGGAGTGCCACCCATATCAGCTAGCACTACATCCCTCTCCCTAGTAAGTACCTCAGTATATATCAGTGATGGAAATAAGCTTTTGATTTGACTGGGACAATAATTCAGAATAAATTGAGGTGGTAACTGAATTATGTTTCGATAAAGTGTGAAATGTTGCTTGAATTACAGCATATTCACAAGGACCAAAGCCAATGGTTAGGAATGGTTATCTTAGAAATTCATCTACAAAAACTGATGCTTAAAAATGCTGGCTCACTAGCTACCATATAGGAAATATGAAAGATGACAGAAAAGGTTCATTTGGCTTATGACCAAGAGAAGCAGTTGCACTGTAAACTTAACAGATCCAGTTCCTCCAGTTGGTTACATGTTAATATTCAGGTATTAGACAGAAAAGTGGGTGTAAACTTATGGGCCCTAAACCAATTACATCAATTTCCGTTTATGGTACTACTTTCTGCAAATATTGTAGTTTAGACCTCTTTTTCTTAGTATAATATTAAATACACAGTACAGTACTTAAGTTACCCCAAGAGTGAACTATACAGGTTTTCTATTAAGAAAACATAAATGTTTTGATCTGATCTATTTGTTAATTTGTTCATCCACAGCTGGTGTGGTCCTGCCAGCAACATTGCTCCATCAGATATACACCCGTACGATTTGTATGGTTACTGGTAGCTGTGAGATATGTGAATAGGTACATAATGAATGTTGTCATCAAATGCGTATTCATTAGATGCATACAGAACCAAAAATGAGACTCCACTGTACGGTGGAATCTCCTAAATCGCGCAATCCTTAACAGAGAATTTATTATACAATACACAGCAACATCATGCAACAGTCCGCAACATCAATAACTCAGGGAAATTACACAAAATTCGCAAATGCAGCCTCAAAAGTAATGCTTATTTTAAGCCTATAATACACGTCACCATTAAACCAATCTTAGTTACGCATGGCAATTTCTAAACCAATCAATTCAAGCATAGCACAAACTATAAGCCAATCACAGCATTCATTACCTTGCCAAGCATGAAGGACGCATGCATTTGATGCCCCAAAGCCCGGCTCAGCGCAGTCTACTCTCTGTTGTTAGAGCGTGGTTTGTTATGAGTCCCCCCCCCCAACGCTTCCTCTGTCTGTTCAGTGTTACCATGGCCGATCGTAACCCTCCTAAGCCTACAATTTCTTTGGGAAGAGGAAGAAGAAGAAGCCAATGTTAACTTACACTCATAAGTTAGATATAATATGGAAGATTGATGGCAGTGGGAAGAAAGTCAAAGTTGCCCACCATTACGGGCTCAACAAGGTAATTCTTTACCAAACACACGTGGCAATTCCACCTACAGGTATACTGTATTATAATAAACTCACGATCTCAAGTTAAGTAATTTTGGGATATACTGTATGCAACAGACAGTTAACTGGTGAATTGTGACTGCAAGAAGTGAGTGGAAAAAACACAATACAATAATCTCTAAATTATCCAGCATAATTCAGCCAAGCCCTACACCAGTTAAGGCAAAGTGCCAGATATTGCATAGTACCTCCCATTGGTTCAATATTCAGTGCCGAGCCAGATACTGTACTGTATTACTATCCATCTCGAACCTCTATCCAAAAAACTTTCCCATGAGTAAAAGATGAAAATTAAACATAAAATACTACACAATAATGATACAATACAGTAATACAGCGCCAGTTGGCTACCGTTTATGAGCCAGTTGATACCTCAATGCCGGATTTTGCATAGAACTGCGGTTATGTTCCACTTCAATGCCAGATATTGCACAACTTCACCAGATATTGCTTTAATAGAGCCAGGACAGCAGCGCCAAATATTACGACAAATGATAATTAATTGAGAGTTTACTGTATACATATTTTCGGGAGGCGGTAGCTCGATCGGTAGAGAGTTGGCTTGCGGTCCCGTGGGACCCAGGTTCGAATCCTCGCTGGTGCAGGGAACAATTTAAGGATTTGAATTTCATTAAATCAGGCTTTACTGATCTACCAGAAGACCCGCCGACATGTCGTAAAAATGACCCCGCTAATACCAATACACCAGTCCTGTATGAGACAGCCCTAGCATGTATTCAATATGGACGGTGGGTGTTAAGCGCCGAAGTGATGACATGTAGATTGTAGGAGGACGACTGGGCCTTGATAGCAGGCTGTGAAGCCTATGCCCAGAGTCGGACTCAAAAAAAAAAAAAAAGCCTAGATGCTGGGCTATTTATACCGCAATCATCCTCTCATTACAGGTTATTTTCCTAAAACTGCTTGTTTTCAAACCTTAATATTTCAGAAAGTATAGCAGTTAGGGAAACAAATTAAAGACCACATTACTCATCAACTCTTCTTGTGAATGAAACCATTCCCAGGTCTGCAGGTGGTTGCATCGATGAGTAAGGACATGAAGAAGTTAAGTAACTTTCGGCAATTGAAGCAGGACGTCTTCGTGCACATGCATGCGGCCCTGACTTTGGTTTCACTCTCAATGAGATAACTTCAGTACTAGATAACCTAGACACAGTGGTGTCCAAGGCTGGTGTCGAAGGCATGCCCTATGGCACTATCACTGAACCCATTCCTAGTACCTTTGGGCAGAGGTGGATGAGGCAAGGAGTCTGCATGATGTGGGAACAGAATTGGACGAGGAGGAACCTGAAGACATCGTTCTACACCTGGCAAAGTCGCGGGACAGACTGAAGTACGCTTGTGTGCACTGGCGGGAGTCTCTCCTTACCCTCTGGTTGCGAGATCAAACATAAGCCAGTTCAAACAATGGAGGGAATGCACTTGCGGCATATAGTGACACCTGGCAGCTGCTGTCCACCTAAAACGCTACTGCATATCACGTTCCCTGGCAGGTAGGAGTTAAGGATGTGGGCATGTCGCCCACAGTAGTGTTTACCGACGATCTCTCCAACTGGCTGCATTGTTTACTAACCATCACTCCAACTGGATGCATCAGTGTATCATCCATTCTACATCCTCATTTATAGCTTTCAGAAAGTAAGTTTATAAAAATGCCCAGCAGCTGTGGTAATCCAGGAATAATAACACAGCCGTGGCTCAGTGGGTTAGAGCGCTCCGCTCTGGCCGTAGGGTCGGAGGATCGAATCCACCCAAGGGTCATTGGTAGACATCAGGAAGGGCATCCGGTCATAAAATGCTACACGCTCCAATTCCAAAAAGGCCGACGCATGCAAGCATGTTGCAGCCTTCAAAAAACGAAAACGAAAACGAACCTGTGAATGACTCATTTCAATAAAAAATAGGGAAAGGTCATACCCGTCTGGTAAAGAATTAATCTAAACAACAAATCGACAACTGTTACGATGACACAGAGGCAGGGCAACAACTACATTGTTTCCATTGTCTCCACTCTGGACTTTAACGGGTTCCTGAGGGAGGTTGATAAGGAGGAAACGGCACACAAGTGGCAACACACTTGCCTCGTTTTGAAAGATCGTAGTCTGTCTCAAGCCTTAGAACCCCTCCCACCTCCCTCGTCCATTCGTGCAATGTTGTCAGTTAGAGCCAGGTAAGAATCTTACAATGCTGTTCATTCCCGATAAATATGTTTTAATGATTTCTTTTCCAGGTTGTCGGTGTTCGCTGGGGACCAATCTGATGTAGCTTTGTGGGTAAGAGCCTAAGAGGGGCAACTTTTCTGAGATGACAGACCCATAAGTAATTTTCCCCATTAGATTAATTATTTATAACTCGTGGAATTCTCAAATCACAGCATGTACTCAGTTTCATAATGCCGCGATTTAGGAGATTCCATTCTACTCTCTTTTAAACTTTGTACTGAGGGTGTTATACATGCACCTTTAGCAAAGGAGGCCCAGAATGCTTGCAGCAGGACTAAAGAAGACTGAGGAAGCATAGGGCCAAGGCATACGGGCAGAACAAAGATGCTATACAGGAGAGGAGAAGATACAAAGGGTATCGTACTCAGGAAAGTGGGAAACATGGTGCACGTGGGGGATGCACATGCCATGCTGGCTGGCTGTGTGGGTGAAAACAAAGCTTGCAGGGGAAAAAACACACTGGCTCCATACATCAAGAACCCTCTTGACCGTTAGGAGTGGATGCCAAGCTCCGAAAAAGCTTAAATCAGTTGTCCACAGCATCCACAATGAATTCCAAAGCCACAAATATCCTGTTGTGAACATGTGAATGACAAAGTCTGACTGCATATCTTTCATGGCCTCTGAAAAACTATGAAACACATGATAGGGCTAACTTCATAGCTTATCCTAAATCACATGCTAGAGAGATGAGGGGGGAGGGGGGGGACAGTGAATGATTGCTTACATCAGCTGATCAGGTCAAAGATCTACAGAGAAAAGCAGCATGTCATAAAAGAAAAAATCACTGTTTCTGAAACATGCAAGGCAAAAAAAATATATATATAAAAATAGATATATAAAAAACTGACCTGCAGCATAGAGTCCAAGCCAGTCATGTGGCGAGGTACGGTGTGGGGGGAGGCACCAGCGTACTGTCACCCCCTCAGATGACCCCAGCCCTATACTTCGTCGTGAAAGGGTAAGGCAGGGAGGTGGGGGTGGTGCACGTTGAGCCACTGGAAGAGGAGGCTGAGGGGGCTGTTCAGGGCTGCTGGTAGTCGGGGTGGTAGGGGTAGTGGCCACATCAGAACAACGCGACATGATGGTGGTAGTTGTTGCTGTTGTTACCCTACTACCACCAACACTACCACCACCACCGCCGCCACTGCCACCTCTACCACTGCCCCCACCACTGCTGCTGGCTAATCCATCTGTATGAAGGAGACAAGTTTTCACCAAAATCATCAGTATTTACCAGAAGTTAATAATGAGCAATATGAAAATAACACAACTTATACAAACCTACACTTATCAAATTAGAATACTGTACACAAGACTCAGATGCAAAAGCTCTCCTACAAGGAACAGGGAACTCTGCCACATGTAAGTTATTAAAAAAATGTTTCAGACCCCATGCTATATGTATCATTCTGAAACCGGACATATATTGTGGTATGTGGGACAACCTATGAGTGTAAGTGCATATACTGTTCTTGATAATTATTATGACTCAAAAACACATAAAACATCACATACTGGGTGCTAAATTTTTACAGGCACTAGGTTTGCAGAACTCACTCAATTTCATATCCATCAAACCTTAAGTGTGCAATACATTTTTGACTGTTCACAGAATCAAAGTTCAGTGATATACAGGCACTTACATATTAACAAATCATTGTACACATAACAAAAGACTGATTCCCTGCTCAGGGCAGATACCCCTTGGAATGGAGGGGGGGGGGAGAAAGTATTACTAAAACATTTCTTGCAAGTCATGAAGGTAACAACAATGAAGGGGGTGGCAGGGCTAGTACTGTTTCTCATTGCCATTAAATGCAAGGACAGAAGTCAAGAGTGAGAGCAGTGGAAATGAGTTATCTGAGAGGAGCATGTGGAGTCATATGGAGAGACAGACTAACAAATGAGGAAGTGAAGAAGCGTTGTGGTGTGGTTGTGGACATGATAGGAAGCGTTAGGAGAAACACGTTAAGGTGGTTTGGGCATGTGGAGAGGATGGAGAGAGAAAGACTGACGAGGAGAGTGTATGTGAGTGAGGTGGAGAGGGCAAGAGGGCGGGGGAGGCCGAGGATGAGATGGAGGGATGGAGTGGAGAGGTACATGAAAGAGGGGGGTGTGAGTTGGGAGAGGGGTAGTGAAATGGCGGGGGACAGAGCGACATGGAGGCAATTTGTTTGTGGCCACCCCGTGCAGGATTGAGGCATTTTGCAATAGATAGATAGATATATTATACACACACACACACACACACACACACATATATATATATATATATATATACAGTACATCCTTCAACTTTGCGAACTTTAACTTTGCAAATCACCAATTTTGCGAGGTAGTTCCAAGTAATTTATTTTTTAACATTTATGAACTTTGCGAGCGATCACACACTTTGCGAGGTCGAGTGGTGGGAAGATCGTCTTCCCGCACTACTTTGCCACGCGGAGTAGTGACATCTTGGTTTGCTCCTAGTTCGGTGTTCTGCTGCCCCACCACGTTTGTTCACACCACAGTAGTCGCACCCAAGCCTTGCCCCGCCACCAGTCCCGGACACCACGCCAGTCTTCACAGTGTCAATATGCATTTTTTCTTTTTTATGTTTCTTACCTATGATGTTTTCATAATAATATTACTGTACAATACATCAGTCCATGTTTGTTTCATTTATCATCAGAAAATTAAGAGGTAGAGTCGAGAGAAAGAGTGGGAAAAAGCTTACCTTGAGGTGATGTCGACCAATTTACCATTATTGCATATATTTAATTGTTTAAACTTTGCGAATTTCGATTTTGCGAGGTTTTTTGTCGACCATATTCTCGCAAAATTGGAGGAAGCACTGTAC
>JAGKTI010001728.1:20397-38121 GCA_018397915.1 Birgus latro
GATAGACAGATAGATAGATATACACACATAAGGTTATACAGTATACATAAGTTTCAGATCAGGACCCTGTCCAGTGCCTTCACAACACTATTCCAGGCCAGCCTTACATAACTTTTCTGCTCTGTTCCCGGGCCAGGGGTGAGTTTCCAAAGAAATGAAGATTTGTTGCCTGTGTTCACCAAATTGTTGGGCCATGTATTTGAGCCATGAAAAATCACTCCAACAACTGATGCACCAGCATGTCATCGTCCCGGAATCAGCTGGCCAACAAATGACGCACTGGTGCATCATCGGCCCAAAACAGTGCTAAGCTTTGTACTGCCACAGTCTAACAGAGGAGTGTATGCGAGGTATGAATGAGAAATGCAAATAACGTGTACTTAATTGTGAAGGATTTTCAGGAAGAAAAGCATGATATGATGTTTATGTGGGAGATGAAAACAACACAGAGAGAAGTGAATGACTGGGAAGAGACTGAGGATGGAGCCTGTCAAAAAATGATGAATGGAGGAGTGGAATAAATTATTTTTAATACAGTAACCCCCTGACTGACTGTCATGATTCAGAAAAAGCCATATTTGGTAATGCATTTTTTTGGATGATGCCAAACTACTCCCCTAGTCCCTCTACAGGAGGTATAACCGCTACAAAAACCCTATATTGAACTGTATAACTATCTCAGAAAAAAAAAAATCATGATAAAAAGTCATGGTACAGCATGCTGTAGCTGTTTCTCCTACTGATAAAGCAGATCTCTTCGCTCAGACTTTCTCCTCCAATTCCACCTTAAACGATTCTGGTGCTGTTCCTCCATCACTTCCCCCTCTGACTTCCTTATGGCTGACATTAAAATTTCCTCAGCTGATGTATTTACAGCCATCACTGGTCTCAATACTACCAAGGCATATGGGCCTGATGGGGTCTCTCCTGTTGTCCTCAAGAACTGTGCTTCAGTACTTACACCCTGCCTAGGTAAACTCTTTTGCCTTTGTCTATCAACTTGTACCTTTCCTTCTTGCTAGAAGTTTGCTCTCATTCAGCCAGTCCCAAAGAAAGGTGACCATTCCCAACCCTCTAACCATCGTCCAATTGCTTTAACATCCTGTGTTTCAAAAGTGTTTGAGTCTATTCTTAACAGAAAAATTTTAAAGCATCTTTCCTATCACAACCTTCTTTCCGATCGTCAGTATGGGTTCCGTCAGGGACACTCCACTGGTGATCTTCTCAACTACCTTTCGGACTCCTGGTCATCCTCCTTTCAGGACTTTGGCGAAAGCTTTGCCACTGAACTTGACATCTCAAGGGCTTTCGATCGAGTCTGGCATAAATCTTTAATTTCTAAACTGTCCTCTTACGGTTTCTATCCTTCTATCTGTGCCTTCATCTCTAGCTTCCATTCTGGTCGTTCTATAGCTGCTGTTGTAGACAGCCATCACTCTTCTCCTAGATCTATCAACAGTGGTGTTCCTCAGGGCTCTATCCTATCACCAACTCTCTTCCTTTTATTCATCAAGGACCTTCTAAGCTGTACCTCTAACCCTATCCACTTGTACGCTGATGATTCCACCCTTCACCTTTCCTTTCGGTTCCCGCAACGTCCGTCTCAGCAGTTACTTCAGCAAACAAGGGATGAGGCTACGGCACACGTAATATCTGACTTGGCTCGTATCATTAACTGGGGTAAAAATAATCTTGTTGTTTTTAATGCATCAAAGACTCAATTCTTACACCTACCAACCCACCAGAATCTCCCACAGGAGTACCCACTGATGTTTAATAATGTACAGCTCACTCCTGCATCATCCTTAAACATGCCTGGGGTTTCATTCACTAGGGATTTATCTTGGAAGGAACATATTACATCTCTTGTGAAATCTGCTTCCAAGAGATTAGGTGTGCTAAGCCGACTCCGGACCTTCTTTACCCCTGCACAGTTGTTGACTTTGTACACGGGTTTTATTCACCCCTGTTCAGAGTACAACTCTCATGTGTGGAGAGGCTCCCTACATGCAGCCCTTCTCAATAGGATGGAGTCAAAAGCTTTTCGTCTCATTAACTCTCCTCCTCTTACTGGCTCCCTTCAACCTCTGTCTCTTCGCCGCACTGGTGCATCTTTATCTCTTTTCTATCGCTACCTCAATGGCTACTGTTCCTCTGAACTGTCTGCTTGCATCCCTCCACCTGTACGACGGGCACGTAGCACCCATCTAGCAACAACCTCTCATCCCTTTTCTGTCCAACTTTCTAATGCAAGAGTTAACCGTTCTCCCAGTCCTTCATTTATGCAACCGGTCAACTCTGGAACTGTCTTCCTCTGTCTGTATTTCCTACTTCCTATGATCTCCAGTCCTTCAAATGCAGTGTGTCCAGGCATCTTGAAATAAACAATGGATCTTGAATTTGGCTCTCTTTTTGTACTGGTTTTGTTTGTTCTTAGAAGGAACAGTTTGCGGGCCCACGGCCTTTGGTTCCTTCTTCCTTGCCTAAAAAAAAAAAAGATTCTGGATGTACAATCACGCTCCCTAATTTAGACCCACCCCGACCCAAGCCCAGAGCTGAGGGAGGTAGTAGCCACGGCTCTTAAACGAACGTGTTTATTTATTAAGAAAAATAATATATTCGGGTCTTATCTTTCTTTATGCCCTATGTTTTCTAAAATCTACTGTCTAATACCGTCCAGCATTGTCCTTTTCAGTAAATAATTGTTTCATAAGAGGTGAGGGTGGAAAGGAATGCAGTAAGGTAGAGAATGAATGTTGGATGCAAGAGGGAGGGGGGGGGGAGACTGAGAGGTGGAGGGGGGTGGCTAGTAAACGCGTTCGTTTAAGAGCCATGGCTACTCCCTCCCTCAGCTCTCAGCTTGGCTCGGGGTGGGTCTAAATTAGGGCGTGTGACTGTACAATAATTCATGCTGAAAAATACATACATATGACAGGGAGAACATGTAGAGACTTTCAGGCATGAAATGACTGATCTTGCTGGTGAATCTCTTGAATATGTGCAAGAGTTTTGTTATTTGAGGGACATGTTATGTGCTAGAAGTGGGGCTGGAGGTAGCTCTGTGGCTAGGGTGAGGAGTGATTGGAGGAAGTTCAGTGAACTGTTGCCTCTCCTGACACTGAGAGGGCTCTCTCTCTGTGCTAAGGGATCTTTGCATGCAGCATATGTTTGGAATGCAATGTTGTATGGTAGTGAGACCTAGGTAGCAAAGGAAGAGGATATTCACAAATTGATATGTACAGAAATGGCAATGATTAGATGGATGCGTAATGCGTCCTTGAATGTGAAGTCTGAGGTCACACTCTATGATCTTGTCTCATGTCTTTTCAGTCGGCCTCTTGCAACCCTATCCACGAACTCTATGATCTTCTCCTACATAATTTTCAGTCTGCCTCTCACAACCCTAGCCCCAGCATTCACACTTCTCACTTTCTGCACCCAACTGTCATCCCCTATCCTCTCCACATACCCAAACCATCTCAATGCACCTCTCCTACTCACTGCACCAATACACTCCAGTCCCATTCTTCCTCTTAACACTTTCACCATAAACCTAGTCCCTCAGGCCTCGCACTCAAGGGTGCACTGCACAACCACCTACTCAGTCATTTATGTAGATTTGATCCTGCGAATATCCTCTTTCTTTACTGCCCAGGTCTCACTACCATAAATTACACATGCCACATACAAAGATCCCGGAGCACAGGGGAGGCAACAGCTCCCTCAACTTCTTCCAACCACTCTCCACTCTAGCCATAGAGCTAGCACCAGCCCCACCTTCAGCACATAACATGTCTCCAAAGTAACAAAACTCTTCCACACACTCAATAGTCTCACCAGCAAGATCAATCTTATCATGCCTAACAATCTCAACATGCTCTTCCCAACACATCACACACATGAAATCAGCATTATCTTGCAGTTTATCTCTAATACCACCATATCTCTTATACATCCACTTAACACAAACACTGCACAAAATGAAATTACTTCTCCCACCACTGTGGCAAACCACACATGGCCACTCTCCCTCTTCTTTGACAGTATTGCCACCAAACCTAGATCCCATCACCCCTGTTTTATCTGCATTTATTCTCAAGCAATTGTGCCCCATACCATCTCTCCACTTCCTAAACCTTTCCTCCACTTCCTTTTCATTCTCTGCAATCAACGTCAAATCATCAGCATACAACATCTCCCATGGAGTACACCTCTGAAGTCATGTGAGAGGCTTCAAACACCATGATAAACAACAAAGGGCTCAAGACTGACCCTTGATGCCCACAGATATTCACAAAAAACTCATCACTCAAATCTCAATTCGCTCTCACCTGGGTGTGAGCACCCACAAACACAGTCATAACCACTCTAACCAGACACTCTTCGATCCCAAGTTTTTTCACTGTCCACTTCACTATCTCCCTGGGGAATCTGTCAGAGGCCTTCTCCAAATCAACAAAAACAAAGTACAGACCCTTTTTCTTTCCTATACATTTTTCCTGAAGCTGTTGCATAATGAATATGGCATCAATCACCCCTTTGCCTGGCATAAACCCAGACTGCATCTCAGCAATATTCACTCTTTCTCTAATCATACCTTCTAGAACTCTCTCCATTACTTTTACAGGGTTCCCATTCAAATCTGTGAAAAAAATTCAAAGAGTTTTCCAGGACTTTTCCAGGACAAATAACCTGTATTCCATGACTATTCTACATCCTTCTGAAGAAAAAGATTATGTATACAATGGCAATCTGCCCCAGTGATGAGCATATTACATCTATCGATAGTAAACCTATTGTGACAAATGAGGATGATGTCCTTCCCTCAAAGCCTCAAGTTCTACCCACACAAAGTAATATAAAAACAGAAACAGTATTAGAGTGTAATATACTTATTATTACATGTACAAAAATAGAAAGGTACATACATCTACATATAAGTGCTTATGTGACAAAGATTGCAGACTGTACTATGCTTACAGACTAAGTACTAATTCAAAGGGTTTTTCATGTTGTCATACAGTGTACACTAGCAACTGGCTGAGTAATAATAATACAAAGGTTTTTTCATGTTGTCATAGTGTTTTGTTCTTTTTCTTTTCTTTCCTTTTTTTTTTTTTAATGCAAGGAAGAAGGAACCAAAGGCCAGGGGCTGCAAATTGCTATCTCCAAGAAAAAACACAAACAAGATGGCAGAGAGCCAAATTCAAGATCCATTCATTTTGAGATTCCTGGACAACCTGTGTTTGAAAGACTGAAGAACGTAGGCAGTAGGAAAAACAGAGAGACAGTTCCAGTGCTGACCTGTTGCATACATGCAGGACTGGGAGTAGCGGTTAACTCTTGCATTAGAGAGTTGGACTGAAAAGGGATGAAAGTTTGTTGCTACACGGGTGCTATGTGCCCGCCATAGTGGTGGAGGGATGCAAGCAGACAGTTCAGAGGGGCAGTGACCATTGAAGTAGCGATTGAAAAGAGATAAAGATGCAACAGTGCGGTGAAGAGACAGAGGATGAAGGGAGCCAATAAGAGGAGAAGAGTTAATGAGATGAAAAGCCTTTGACTCCACCCTATTGTGAAGAGCTGTGTGTGGGGAGCCTCGCCACATATGAGAGTTGTAAATAAAACCCATGTGTAAAGTCAACAACTGTGCAGGGGTAAAGGAGCTATGAGTTGGCTTAGCACACCTAATCTCTTGGAAGCAAATTTTACAAGGGAGATAATATGTTCTTCCCAAGACCAATTCTGAGAAAATGAAATCCCAAGTATGTTTAAAGATGATGCAGGATTGAGCTGGATATTATTAAAAATTAGAGGTTTCTCTTGTGGAAGATTTTGTGGGGTTGATAGAAGAAAGAACTGAGTTTTTGATGCATTAAAAACAACAAGGTTGTTTTTTACCCCAATCAGAGATATGACCCAAGTCAGACATCAGGTTTGCCACAACATCCCTTGTTTGTTGAAGTAATTGTTGAAATGGACACTGCAGGAAGCAAATGGAAAGGTGAATGGTGGAGTCATTGGAGTATGACTAGGTGGGGTTATATGTACAGCTCAGAAGGCCATTGATGAATAAAAGGAAGAGAGTTGGTGATAGGACAGAGCCCTGAAGAACACCACTGTTGATAGATCTAGGAGAAGATCAGTGGCCATCTACAACAGCAGCTACAGAACAACCAGAAAAGAAGCTATAGATGAAGGCACAGACAGATGGATAGAAACTGTTAGAGGGGAGTTTGGGATTTAAAGACTATGCCAGACTCGATCAAAAGCCTTTGAGATGTAAAGTGTAATGGCAAATGTAAGTGTACTCTAGCTAAGTACTAATACAAAGGGTTTTTCATGCTGTCATACAGTGTACACTAGCAACTGATTAAGTACTAATACAAAGGGTTTTTCATGCTGTCATACAGTGTACACTAGCAATATTACGTAGATATGTAGAGGAATTCAACCACATCACCACAAAGTATCAAGAACAACTGTTTAGTAAAGTAGCAGTAACCCTCCTTGCTCATCATTGCACGGATGTTCACTGCTTTAATTTTTTATTCATTAATCATCAGTCACTAGTTATCACAGTTTATTTGTGAAGAAAATTATCATCAGTATGTAAAACAGTAACTCTTCTACTGCCACTACCCTCTTTCTATCTCTCTCTCTCTAAGTAGTTGAAGGAGGATGTAGAATACTGTACTGGCAAAGTTATAAATAATTAATAGAGTATAGCTATCTACATGTTTGTCCTATTCTATGTTCTTAATTTTCTCCTTCAGTTCATTTATTTTGTGCCCTTTTCTTCTCTTCTACCTTTTCTGAAAGAATCTGACTTGGTCAGACAAGCCAAGTCCTGTTTTCATTCCGATTTCTGTGCTAGATCATCTGCCTCCTTAGTAATTGTAAGTGCATATTGCTGTTACTGTGTGTGCACGCACACACACACACCTGCTAAGTCACGAGTGATGATGTCACCAGAAGGGTCCTGCGGTGTGTAGCCGGGGGCCCAGGCAGTTTGCGGTGCGAGGCCGGTGAGAGCGGTTTGCCTTCTAATACTGGTAGCAAACCGTAGTTAGACATAATGGCGTCTTGCTCAAATGAATGGCCTCCAAGACTTGAAAATGATTCTGTTTATGAGAGTTGGAAGAAGGACATCGACATTTGGTACAAACTGTCGGATTTACTGAAAGAGAAGTGAGCCTTAACTATTCACCTGTCATTGTCTGGAAGAGAGAGGGTGGCGTCTTTGGAAATTGATGCGGCTGATTTGAACAGAGAGAATGGTGTTCAGACCTTGCTGAAAGAACTAGACAGTTTATTTCTCGTGGACAAAGGACGTCGGCAGTTTGCAGCTTTTCGTGAATTGTACAACTTCAGAAGAGCCGGTGATATGAACATTCGTAAGTTCGTGGCAGAATTTGAGCATGTTTATTTCAAATTTACGAAGCAGGACATGGCACTGCCAAATTCTGTGATGGATTTATGCTCTTAGCTGCATGCAAACTTTCAGACAGTGAGCAACAACTAGTGATGTCCGCAATAACTGAAGTGACATATGAAAACATGAAATCTGCCCTGAATCGTATTTTTGCTGGTGAAACTGGCGGGCAGAACAATGCATCGGTGTCTGCTAGGGAGGTGAAGGGCAAACCGGTATTTTGGAGTGACAATGTTGAGGGTAAGGAAACGTTTTATGTTAGAGGTACTCGACGAAGACGGAGAATGTTGCGGGGTGGTGCAGTGCGTGATCGAGGTCGTGGAGGCGGCCCGATATTCAACCGTATCTGCTAGAATTCCCCAACGCTCATCCACCGGCAGGAGGCAGAACCCACTTGGGTCTGACGGAAAGGTATCGAGGTGTTTTGTATGTGATTCAAGATTTTATTGGGCACATGACTATCCAGATGCATACGAAAACGACGGCAGTCGAGAAGAAAATTCTGAAACAGTGCATCTGTCGTTATTTATGGGCTATGCGGATAATGTCGCTAGTAGAGGTAAATTACAGACTCTAGAAGAAGAATCTAAGGGATGTACGGTTCCAGACACAGGGTGTTCTAGAACTGTATGTGGAGTTGAAAGGATCAATTGCTATCTAAGTGAGCTCACTGATTACGAGCGTGAAGCTGTAAGAGAAGAAGCGTCGTCCTCAACGGTTACTTTTGCTGATGGTGTCACAGTTTCTTCCCTCAAACGTGTTACTCTGCCCTGCTACACTGGAAATATGCGTGCAACCATCGTAACAGATGTTGTGAACTGCAATATTCCCTTGCTGCTGAGTAAACATTTCATAAAAAAAGCAAAAATGTTGATTAACTTTGGAAGCAACCAGGTCACAATTTCTGGAACTATCATTAATTTGAAGTCATCGTCTTCAGGCCATTACTTGCTTCCAATTTCTTTATGACTAGGTTGTGAATTTTGTGAAACAATCACGCCAGCACCTCTTGGGGATGATGTAGAAAAAACGGCTTTGAAGCTTCACAGGCAGTTTGGACACCCAACATCTGCAAAACTAATTAAACTTATCACAGATGCGGGGATTAAAAGTTCAGAACTGGAGCGGGCTATCAAGGCTGTATCTGATGCTTGTACAGTCTGTCGCAGATTCAAGAAAGCCAAGCCCCGACCCACAGTCAGTTTGCCCATGGCATCTAAGTTTAACGAAGCCATAGCCATGGATTTGAAAGCTTGGGGAAGGCATTATTTCTTAGTCCTTGTTGATTTGGCTACCAGGTATTGTAACGCAATAGTAATCACGAACAAGTGTGCGCCCACCATTATCAAAGGAATATTTCGGAGCTGGATTGTTGTGTTTGGCGCACCTGGAAAAATTCTTACAGACAATGGTTGTGAATTCAACAATGCTGAAATGCGAGCATTGGAAGAGGCCTTCAATATCAAGATCATGACAACGTCTGCAGAGAGTCCATGGAGGAACAGAGTCTGTGAGCGTCAAAATGCAGTCATTGGTGACATTGTTAGGAAGATAATGGCTGATAGCCAGTGTGAATTGGATGTGGCCTTGGCATGGGCAATATCAGCAAGAAATGCTCTCACCAACTACGCAGGCTTTTCTGCTAACCAACTTGTTTTTGGTCAAAACCCTGGCCTGTCTAATGTGTACGCAAATGATCCTCCAGCCTTGGAACCTACATCACCATCGAAAACTGTGAGAGACAACTTGAATGCTCTTCATTTAGCAAGACAAGTGTTTATAAAGACTGAATCAGATGAACGTTTGGCTAGGGCTCTGCGGCACAACATACGTTCAAGTGACTTGAACGACATCCAAAATGTAGATGAAGTCTTCTACAAAAGAAATGACAGTCATGAATGGCAACGTCCTAGAATTGTAATAGGCAAAGATGGGAAACAAATTCTGGTACGACACAGCGATGTCTACGTGCAAGTGCACGTGTGTCGTCTAGCGCGTTTGCCAGAGCAAGATACTACAGTTGAAGGTGGTGTCAGCAGTAATGAGAAGAACAATGTTGGCCAGAAGCCTAATGAAGATTTTTCGCAAGTGATGAATGATTATCCACCAGATGACGAGTCGGAAGATGGTGTGGTTCCGACTGATGAGCCTCCAACAGTTTCTATTCTGGTTAATCAGCCTCCCAAAGTTTCTGTTGGTCAACGTATAAAGGGAATACATTCAGAAAGTGGAGTGTTGGTGTCTGGAACAACTGTGAGTCAGGCAGGTAAAGCCACTGGAAAGTACAAACACTGCTACAATTTGAAGAGGGACTCTGACTGCAGCATTGACTGGATCGATTTCCAGAAGGATTTTAGCGAATGGGAAGTGGTTGATGATGACGCAGAAATGCTTCTTTTTTTCAACTCTGAGGCCGGATTATGCGCTAAGGAAAATGAAATTACAAACTGGCAGAATAATGATGTGTATGAGGAAGTAGATGATGTTGGGCAAGGTGCCATAACGGTTCGATGGGTTGTGACGGAAAAACTAAAAAAAGGAAAGCCTATTGTTAAAGCCCGCTTAGTCACCAGAGGATTTGAGGAAGACACAGTGGATCCCCGAAAAGACTCGCCTACTTGTTCAAAAGAAGCAGTGCATTTGGCACTTTCTTTGGCCTCCACCAACCAGTGGGATTGCCACATTATGGACGTGAAAGCTGCCTACCTGCAAGGTAACGACATTGAGAGAGTTGTTCATTTGCATCCTCCGCCTGAATATGCAAATGGTAAGTTATGGAGACTAAAGAAAACTGTTTACGGCCTTTGTGATGCTGCTAGGCATTGGTATCTGCGCGTAAAAGATCAGTTGTTGAGTCTCGGAGCTAAAGTATCATCACTGGATTCAGCGCTGTTCTCTTGGAGCAATGGTGGCAAAGTCGAAGGCATTGTATGCAACTATGTCGACGACTTCCTTTGGGCTGGTACACATGAGTTCGAACAGCAAGTGATAAACCAATTGAGTCAAATATTCCTCATCAGCAGTTCAGAATCAAAAGCTTTCAAATACGTTGGTCTCAATGTCATCTCCAACATCGATAGCAGCATAACGCTCGACCAGTTCCAGTATGCTTCATCTTTGAAACCAGTCACGCTGAGTAGACATTGTGCAGCTGTAAAATCAGGAGAGCAGTCCGAGTCTGAGAAAACGGAGTACCGAGCATTAATTGGGCAACTCAACTGGATTGCCGCACACACTCGGCCAGATATTGCCTTTGATGTGTGTGAGTTGAGTGTGACTAGCAACCGAGCTACCTTAGCAGATTTGCTTTGACTCAATAAGGTCATCTCAAGGGTAAAGACTGACAACATGAAGCTATACATTCCAAGAATGGGGCCGATCGAGGACTGTAATATAGAGTGCTTTTCAGATGCCTCGTTTACCAACCTTGTAGGCAACGGGTCTCAGGGAGGTTTTGTGGTCTTCCTACGAGATGCTAGTGAGGCAAGATGTCCTATATTCTGGCAGACAAGAAAGATCAGGAGGGTCGTCAAATCTACCTTATCTGCTGAGGTGTTGGCGCTGCTTGAATGTGCCGAGACTGCTGTATATCTCGCCAACACATTACGTGAGGTCTCTGGATGTGGAAAGATCAAAATAAAGTGTTTCGTCGACAGCAAGAGTCTGGTGGATGCCCTTTACTCCTGTAGGAGCGTAGAAGACAGGAGATTGCGCATTGATATTGCTGTATTACAAGACATGTTGGAGTGAGGGGAGATTGATGAAGTATCTTGGGTGGATACATCACAACAACTGGCTGATTGTCTCAACAAGAAAGGTGCCTCAACCAAGCGGCTGCGTGCAGCAGTCAGCCGAGACTAGAAGGATTATAATGCTTCAAGAGACATCACATATCTGTATGTGGCCACAGACTGGGTCTTGATAGTAATTAAACAAAAGTCTATGTACTGGATGCAAAGTGCATATTGGGTGTTGATGGTACTCACACAAAAGTCTATGTATTGGATACATAGTGTGTAACAGACGCCAATAGACCACCCAGCTTCGTCCCTGGAATCTTTTGTAAAATTAAGAAGAGAGGACGAGAGTGTTAGTGCATATTGCTGTTACTGTGTGTGCGCACGCACACACCTGCTAAGTCACGAATGATGACGTCACCGGAAGGGTCCTGAGGTGTGCAGCCGGGGGCCCAGGCAGTTTGCGGTGTGAGGCCGGTGAGTGCGGTTTGCCTTCTAATAGTAATGATGTCGGTCTTCTCAATGAACTGCTTCTTTCTCTGTAATTCGTTTAATTCATCCTGGAATACCTTTCTTTGTTTTTCATTTTCACCTTTTGCCTTCCTCTGATCATCCAAGTGTTGAATGTACCTCATTCTAGCAGCTTTCATATTCCTTTTCGGTCTGGTGCGAAGGGAAGCTCAGTAAAGTGTTGACTGCTGATTAACACACTGTCTATGACAGTGGGCAGCTGTAGATGAGTAGCCCTACTCTACAGAAAATGGAAGAGGTGAATTTCAATGATAGACAGAATCAAAATATTATATTGCAAACTATATACAACCTATATTAATTACTATGCCAATATAAATAAATCGGTGAAAAATAGAATTATGTAACTACACATCTTACATAATTTTGAAACTGATGATACAGGTTCATGGAATTCCAGGACTTTTCCAGTATCTTTAGCCTTGAATTTCAAATTTCCAGGACATTTTAAAAATTAACGCTTTTCAAGTTTTCCAGGGTTTTTCAGGACAGAAATATTTTCCCTGCATTTCAAGGACATTCTAGGATGTGTGGTGTTAGTGCATACTGCTGTTAGTGTGTGTGTATGCGCACACACCTGTTACATCATGAGTGATGACGTCACCGGAAGGGTCCTATGGTGTACAGCCGGAGGCCCAGGCAGTTCGCGGTGTGAGGCCGGCGAGTGTAGTTTGCCTTCTAATACTGGTAGCAGAGTGTGGTTCTGACATAATGGCATCTTGTTCAACTAAGTGGCCTCCAAAACTTGAAAATGATTCTGCTTATGAGAGCTGGAAGAAGGACATCGACATTTGGTGCGAACTGACGGACTTACCGAAAGAGAAACAAGCCTTAGCTATTCACCTGTCATTGTCTGGAAGAGCGAGAGTGGCGTCTTCGGAAATTGATGCGGCTGATTTGAAACAAGAGAATGGTGTTCAGACCTTGCTGAAAAACTAAACAGTTTATTTCTCATGGACAAAGGATGTCAGTAGTTTGCAGCTTTTCATGAATTGTACAACTTCAGAAGAGCCGGTGATATGAACATTCGTAAGTTCGTGGCAGAATTTGAGCATGCTTATTTCAAATTTACGAAGCAGGACATGGCACTGCCAAATTCTGTGATGGATTTTATGCTCTTAGCTGCATGCAAACTTTCAGACAGTGAGCAACAACTAGTGATGTCCGCAATAACTGAGGTGACATATGAAAACATGAAATCTGCCCTGAATCGTATTTTTGCTGGTGAAATTGGGCGGCAGAACAATGCATCGGTGTCTGCCAGGGAGGTGAAGGGCAAACCAGTATTTTGGAGTGACGAAGTTGAGGGTGAGGAAACGTTTTATGTTAGAGGTACTCAACGAGGACGGAGAATGTTGCCGGGTGGTGCAGTACATGATCAAGGTCATGGTGGTGGCCGATATTCAACCGTATCTGCTAGAATTCCCCAACGCTCATCCACCGGCAGGAGGCAGAACCCACTTGGGTCTCATGGAAATGTATCGAGGTGTTTAGTATGTCATTCAAGATTTCATTGGGCACGTGACTGTCCGGATGTATACGAAAACGACGGCAGTCGAGAAGAAAATTCTGAAACAGTGCATCTGTCGTTATTTACGGGGTATGCGGATGACGCCGCTAGTAGAGGTAAGTTACAGATTCAAGCAGAAGAATCTAAGGGATGTCCTGTTCTAGACACAGGGTGTTCTACAACTGTATGTGGAGATGAATGGATCAATTGCTATCTAAGTGAGCTCACTGATTACGAACGTGAAGCTGTAAGAGAAGAAGCGTCATCCTCAACTTTTGCTGATGGTGTCACAGTTTCTTCCCTCAAACGTGTTACTCAGCCCTGCTACATTGGAAATATGCGTGCAACCATCGTGACAAATGTTGTGAACTGCAATATTCCCTTGCTGCTGAGTAAACGTTCCATAAAAAAAGCAAAAATGTTGATTAACTTTGGAAGCAACCAGGTCACAATTTCTGGAACCATCATTAATTTGAAGTCATCATCTTCAGGCCATTACTTGCTTCCAATTTCTTTATGACTAGGTTGTGAATTTTGTGAAACAATCACGCTGGCATCTCTTAGGGGTGATGTAGAAAAAACGGCTTTGAAGCTTCACAGGCAATTTGGACACCCAACATCTGCGAAACTAATTAAACTGATCACAGATGCGGAGATTAAAAGTTCAGAACTGGAGCGGGCTATCAAGGCTGTATCTGATGCTTGTACAGTCTGTTGCAGATTAAGAAAGCCAAGCCCCGACCCACAATCAGTTTGCCCATAGCATCTAAGTTTAACGAAGCCATAGCCATGGATTTGAAAGCTTGGGGAAGGCATTATTTCTCAGTCCTTGTTGATCTGGCGACCAGGTATTGTAATGCGATAGTAATCGTGGACAAGTGTGCGCCCATCATTATCAAAGGAATATTTCGGAGCTGGATTGTTGTGTTTGGCGCACCTGGAAAAATTCTTACAGACAATGGTTGTGAATTCAACAATGCTGAAATGCGAGCACTGGGAGAGGCCTTCAATATCAAGGTCATGACAACGTCTGCAGCGAGTCTGTGAGCATCAAAATGCAGTCATTGGTGACATTGTTAGAAAGATAATGGCTGATAGCCAGTGTGAATTGGATGTGGCCTTGGCATGGGCAATATCAGCAAGAAATGCTCTCACCAACTACGCAGGCTTTTCTGCTAACCAACTTGTTTTTGGTCAAAACCCTGGCATGCCTAATGTGTACACAAATGATCCTCCAGCCTTGGAACCTACATCACCATCGAAAATTGTGAAAGACAACTTGAACGCTCTTCATTTAGCAAGACAAGAGTTTATAAAGACTGAATCAGATGAACGTTTGGCTAGGGCTCTGCGGCACAACATACGTTCAAGTGACTTGAACGACATCCGAAATGGAGATGAAGTCTTCTACAAAAGAAATGACAGTCATGAATGGCACGGTCCTGGAATTGTAATAGGCAGAGATGGGAAACAAATTCTGGTGAGACACGGCGGTGTCTACGTGCGAGTGCACGTGTGTCGTTTAGCGCGTGTGCCAGAGCAAGATACTACATTTGAAGGTGGTGCCAGCAGTGATGAGAAGAACAATGCTGACCAAGAGAAGCCTAATGACAATTCTTCACAAGTGTTGAATGACTATCCACCAGATGACGAATTGGAATATGGTGTGGTTCCAATTGATGAGCCTCCCACAGTTTCTATTCCGGTTAATCAGCCTCCCAAAATTTCTGTTGGTCAACGTATAAAGGGAATACATTCAGAAAGTGGAGTGTTGGTGTCTGGAAGGATTGTAAGTCAGGCAGGTAAAGCCACTGGAAAGTACAAACACTGCTACAATTTGAAGAGGGACTCTGACGGCAGCACTGATTGGATAGATTTGCAGAAGGATTTTAGTGAATGGGAAGTGGTTGATGATGATGCAGAAATGCTTGTTCTTTTCAACTCTGAGGCTGTATTATGCGCATGTCCACATGTCCAAACCACCTCAGCCTACCTCTCCTCATCACAACACCAATACACTCCAGTCCCATCCTACCTCTCAACTCTTCCATCATAAACCCGGCTCCCCCAGGTCTTGCACGCAGGGACGCAATGCACATCCACCTAATCACTGTCATTTCTGTACGTTTAAGCCCGCAAATATCCTCTTCCTTTACTGCCCTGGTCTCGCTACCATACAGCATCACACTCCTAACACATGCCGCATACAAAGACCCCTTAGCACGTAAAGAGAGTCCTCTCAATGTCAGGAGAGGCAACAGCTCCCCGAACTTCTTCCAACCACTTCTCACCCTAGCAACTGAGCTAGCTCCAGCCCCACCTCCAGCACATAACATGTCTCCCAAGTAACAAAACTCTTCCACACACTCAATAGACTCACCAGCAAGTTCAATCCTTTCAAGCCTAACAATCTCCACGTGCTCTCCCCGACACACTGCAAACATAAAATCAGCATTATCTCGCAGTCCATTCACTCTCACCTGGATGCGAGCACCCACGTACAAGGCAATAACCACCTTAACCACCCACTCTTCCAACCCAAGCTTTCTCATTGCCCACTTCACCACCTCTCTAGGGACTCTTTCAAAGGCCTTTTCCAAATCAACAAAAACAAAATACAATTCCCTTTTCTTTCCAATATATTTTTCCTGAAGCTGTCGAACAATGAATATGGCATCAGTGGTCCCCCTGCCTGGCATAAACCCAAACTGCATCTCATCAATATTCACTCTTTCTCTAATCATACCTTCTTGGACTCTCTCCATTACTTTCATTATCTGATCTAAGAGCTTTATACCTCTGTAATTTCCCCTTTCCAGGGAATCACCCTTCCCTTTGAACACATTTACAATTACACTCTTCAGCCAATCATCTGGGACAACACACTCATATACTGCATAATCATATTTATCAGGTCAGTGACTAACCTCACCCAAGTATCCCCTGAGGCCTTCAACATTTTGGCAGTCTACCCAGACACATCTGCTGCCTTAATACTTCCCACACTGTACCAGCACAATGCAATCCTACACCAAGCACACCAATCCCCTCTTCCCAGATATCAAATTCTGTGCATAACGCAAACTCCCTCCAGATTACTTCCCATTATTATCATCATAGCAATACACAATAACAGTGGGGCACTCACTGAAGCATATCTCTCTGACAAGGGCAACGTAATTTCCAAACCATTCTTCATAATGGGTTGGGTTTTCTCATCACTGATTAGGGTTTCACAAAAAGTGTTTTCTGGATCCAGAATCTGTAATACGATTCGGATTGGTCCTAAAAGTTAATCGACTGTTCCCTGGGACATGGGCTATCTACCCACCAAATTGGTCCAAATCTTTCTTTTAGTTTTTGAGTAATTCTGCTAACAAACAAACAAACAGAGGTGAAAACATACTCTCCTTGTCAGAGAGAATAAACAGGGGTGAAAACATATTTTCCTTGTCTGAGAACTAGAGCAATCAATCACTTACACAAACTACAAGAAAGTTGACTTGACAAAATGCTCCTATCTTTTCCCACACATTAAATTCTGTTTCCACACACTTTCACCCACCAACACCTGGCAGACAAACTCCAAACTCCATTGAAATCACCTCCCTGTCATTTTCACCATAATAATACACATCAAACCAGTGCAATCACACATTACTTACACAAACAACAAGAAAGCAGACAGGACAAAATTAACCAAAGAAACAAAACAACAATTCAGCACATTAAACAACACACTGACCAGGGCCATCACCAACAGTGACAGGTACATTATGAAATTTAACAACATCATATCTAATGCACATAGGAGAAATGGGTGGAATATGTCATGAATGTAATGAGGGTGACTGAAAGGATAATAGTACTGAACATTTTGCACAATGGGATAATATTTTCATTTATATCGATGTATGCTTTACAGGCCGGCTTTGATGAAGTAGAGAAGGATGGATTCTTGGATGACAATACAATATGTGTAATAAGTGGTATGGGAGATAAGATTGTAGATTTGGCAGGGGACTTGAATGGTCATGTAGGTGAAGCAGTTCAAGGATATGAAGGAGTACATGGGGGATGTGCATATGGTACGGGAAATGAGGAAGGGGAAAGGATACCTGAGTTTCGGGAGGCAACGAACATGATTGTGTGCAACACACATTTTAGGATACCTGAGTTTCGGGAGGCAACGAACATGATTGTGTGCAACACACATTTTAGGAAGAGAGTAGGTTGATCACATATGAGTCTGAGGGAAACAGCAGCCAGATAGACTATTCCATGGTCAGGAGGACTGATAGGAGATTAGTGAGGGATGTTAAAGTTAATGGGAGCATGGAGTGTATGCAACAGCACAAGTTGCTGGTACATAACATGGTGCTTAAGGAGCGGGTGATGAAAAAGAGGACCTATGCACCTGGGAGGAAACTGTGGAAGATGAACCAAGCAGTAAAGGATGCCTTGTATAGCAAGATGAGTAGAGTGGTGGCTGAACAGGGAGCTGTTGACAT
>JAGKTI010001728.1:42601-78235 GCA_018397915.1 Birgus latro
GGCTTCCCCATTTTAACTTTCTTCATTTCTTCCACCACTTCCATCCTGGTGATTTCTTCCTCTCTTCTCACAACCCTCCTTCTCCCTGCCATTCCCCAGCCACTTATACTTGCATTACTTTCATTCTCTATGTTCAACAGTTTATTAAAGTGTTCTCTCCATCTGTTTACTTTTTCTCCCTTCTCCACTAGTAATCTACCATTTTTATCTTTCACACCCCCACGGACTTCACTGGCACCCTGTCTAGCTCTCTTTACCTCCTTCCAGAACATTTTCTTACATTCCCTCCACTTTGCACTCAAATTCCTTCCAAACTCCTCATCCACTCTCTTCTTACTCTCTCTTACTAATCTTAATGCTGACAAAACAACATTCAGCCACTCCACAGACCCAGCTCGTCTCTACAAAACACAGAACAGTATCACTAAACCACAAGCAATCACCACTAGGACGACCCATGCTGCCATCATCTCAACACCCAATACATCCCTTGTTACAAGAACAAGCAGACATACTCATGAACCATTATGCAAAAATGTTACACCAAAATGCACTGAGTATGAAAAACAATTTTCTCTGCATAGGCAGTCCTTTCCACTTGACCAAACTGAAACTCCTTTCACTGCAGAACAATAAATACTGTTGAGATGCGGGATTTAATAGTTAGGTAGTCCAGAAGTTTCTCACTGTTTCCCGATGTTTCTTATACCATAGTTCAATTACGAGTCAGAATTGCCAGTTAGCCTGCTACTGTGAGCATAGTTATTTCGCAAGTTGTACATTAATTTTTATGCTCTTTTTCTCAATAGTGTTTTATTTATGTGATTGCTTGTTAAACTATGTAATTCAATTTAAGTTTGTATACTAAATAATTCACAGTGTTAATCATCCTTCTGCCTATGTGACTTTACACTCCCTCTTTTGTCTTTCTTTCTTTCTTTCATTCTTTCCTGTTCCTTCTGCCTGTGGGTGACTCAACGCTGAGTGACAAGCTGGATGGTTTCCTGTATGCCACAAAACCATTTACTACGCTCGTGGTAACCATATAACCAAATTATGGCTCCTGGTGGTTTAGTGGGTAATTGCTGCACTCCAATCGGATTTGAGCTGGCGAAGGTTTATGATTCACGTAATGCCACTCGGGGATGAGTGAGGCTGGTCACTCTCATCTTAAATCTCAGGACCAACTTGCCTAGCCCCAGGCTCCTAAGCTCCTCATGGGGCAACGTAGGATTAGATGATGGATGGATATAATGTAAGAAAACTCTGGCATGTTTTGGAGATCTTCAAGTTGGCAACTGTTGCTTCTCCTAGAATGTAGATCATTCTAGAATAATGCAAGCTTATATAAGGATGGAGAAGAGACTAGAGCAGTTCAGTCAGTTTTCAGGGAAGTCTGAGTGTAGTAAGTGTAAGTGCAGTTGGTGAAGTTCGTGTATATTCCGTGCTTGTGAAATTAGTGAAGTGTTGTTGGCAAACAGCGAAGTGTAATTACAGTTAGTAGAGTCTGTATAGCTCCAGTGCTTGTGAAAACAGTGAAATGAAGTTGGAAAGTATTAAGTGTAATTATCTGGGATACTTACTGAAAGAGTTTGCGAAATAACAGAGGATTTATTTGGAGAAGAACAGGGAAATTTAGAAGGGGAAGAGGTTGTGTAGATCAGACATTCATTCTTACATCTTTAGTGGAAAAGTTTCTAGAGAAGGGAAAGAAGTTGTATGCAGCCTTCATGGATTTGGAGAAAGCATATGACAGGGTGAACTGACAAGGAGTGTGGAAAGTTTCAGGAATACAGTAGATGTGAAGTTGATGAAGGCTGTGAAGAGTATGTGTGGATGGTGAACTGAGTGAATTTTTCCATTTGAGGGTTAGATTGAAACAAGGATGTGTCATGTCTCCGTGGTTGTTCAGTCTGTATATGGATGGGGTTATAAAAGAGATAAACGGTAGGGAAGTGGATGTTGGAGTGGCCCTAGTGAGAGAGGGCAGTGTTTGGAAACTCCCTGTACTGTTGTTTGTAGATGATACTGTGCTGTTAAGTGAAGACGAAGTGGAGCTGCAAGGCTTGGTAGATGAATCTGGGAGAGTGTGTAAGAAACGGAATCTAAAGGTGAATGTAGGGAAGAGTAATGATGGTCTTCAAGAGAAGTGAAGTCAGTGAATGTAAAGTGAGATAGAATGGGGAGGATATGGAGAATGTGAGTTCATTTAACCCGTCCAGTCCCAACCGATTTTTTACGCAACACGCCCTCAAAACCCGACCAATTTTCTTTTTCTTTTCTTTTCTTTTTTTGGCTCAAACCTCCGCTTTTGGTGAGAAACATCGAAAATTCATAGAGAAATCACCCTCCTGAGCTTATTACAGGTGTCAGTCAGCCTTATGCTTTCCTTGTTTCTCAGGGTACCTGGCTAAAAAAAATGAACTATGGAAGAGTTAACTAATTCAAGCCACTTTAAATTATGTATTTATTTATTTATTTGGTACGAATTTATGTGTAGTACAAGTCTATATTGGTTTTCACACAATAATATAGGCGATAAAAGCATTGTTCACTCACCCAAAACCCCAGCATATGGCACCTTCATTTATGACATTACCACCTCATCACTTATGTTTGTTTCTCCCTCTAGCTTCTTTGTTTCTCTGTCCTCCACCTCAGGAATCACTTTCACCGTGAATTTCGTCATTGGAGAGACCATGGGGCAACATATCTTTACTGGCTAGGTTACTGATAACAGGTGAATTGCTGAGTGTGGGGGGAGGGGGGGTTAGGTGGGGTCAGGCAGTATCCCTGCTTGATAGCAGGTAGAGGAAGGTCTCCCACATTTGCCTACCAAAAATCACCCGCGAATCTTGAAAAATGTGCAAGCGACGGGCCCTGCAACTGACTGACGTACGATGCACGTCGGTGGGTCTGTCCGCGGAAAAAAGTAGTGACGTGCCTCATACGTCGGTGGGACTCAGCGGGTTAAGTACTTGGGTAGTGTGATGAGTAAGGATGGAAGTTTAGAGGGTGAAGTGCTTGAAAGGGTGCAGCAGGGAAGAAAGGTTGCTGGTTCCTTGAAAGCAGTGATAAGAAACAGGGAAGTGAGCATGGAAATGAAAAAGCTGCTACATGATAGTATTGTGATACCAACTCTAACATACAGAAGTGAAGCTTGGACAATGTTGGAGGGACAGAAGTCAAGAGTGAGAGCATTGGAAATCAGTTATTTGTGAGGAGCATGTGGAGTCACATGGAGAGACAGACTGACAAATGAGGAAGTTAAGAAGTGTTGTGATGTGGATGTGGATGTGATAGGAAGCATTAGGAAGAACACATTAAGGTCGTTTGGCCATGTGGTGAGGATGGAGACTGAGAAACTGATGAGGAGAGTGTATGTGAGTGAGGTGGAGGGGGGAAGAGGGAGGAGAAGACCAAGGATGAGATGGAGAGATGGAGTGGAAAGGTATATGAGAGAGGGGGGGTGTGAGCTGGGGGCAGGGCAGTGAAATGGCGGGGGACAGAGCGACATGGAGGCGATTTGTTTGTGGCCACCCCTTACGGGATTAAGCCGTCTGGCAATAGACAGACAGATAAAGACAGTGAACTTAAGAAGCCCGTGTTTATTTACGATGCCTCAGCTGATCCTGTGTTCTGTGCACCGTAAGGCTAACAACAGGAAGAACAACTCACTGCCAACGTCCTTCCTATACTGAACTAGCTACTGCTGTTGAAGCTGGTGGCAGTGTGGGCCAGGGGACGTAATAGTACAGTAATATTATCAGATAAAGAATTCTACAAGCAAAGAACTAGATGGAATCGGCAACCTACATCTGAAATATTTAGAACCATACAGCATCCAAGCCCTCACAAACATCAGCAACTACTCTAGGCACAATATATTGCAAATTCTCAGCACTTGGAAACATGGAACAATCATCACTATTCTTAAACAGAACATGGACCCAACACACCCTTCTCCATACAGACCTGTAACACTACTTACCACACCACCCAAAATAACTGAACACCTCAGTCTGAATAAAGCCACACTCCCCCCCCTTGGTCCCTAACAATATGGTTTTAAAGTACTGCCCTCCACAAACACCTTACTATCCAACCTAATACAAAAGGCATTTGACAGCAACAACTCCATAAACCTGCACAATGTATGATCGCCCAAATAAAGTGATGACTCGCTTTCTAGTTTCAGACAAAACTCCCTGGGTCTAGCAATGTTCACTTGATTGGGAGTTGGGAGACTGGAACAAACTTTGCCTGCCCTGCAAACATTATTTATGGTGTAAAAAACTAATCTTGCAAAAATATTAGCTATGTTTAGCATTTTTTTCCCTTAAGATCAATCAATAATTAAATAAAATGCGACATCTGAAACATTTTCACCTCTCATCACGCCTCACACCAGCAGTGTTACCAATGTAGCAATTTTCCCGCTAAATCTAGAGGCTTTTAAAAGCAATTTAGCTGGTAAAATTGTAAATTTTTGCAATTATCTGGCTTTTTTTTTTTTTGTCTTGTCTATCATTTTTTTCCTCAGTCTGGCAGACTTTTAACTCTTTTGAGACTAATCTAGCCAATTTCTATCATTTTTCCTTTGGCAACATTGCATGTCAGGCCCTATGTCAGTCATTAACACACCATGGATGATAGTGGATGTGTCTTGACCTTTGTTTTGATTTCCTCCCCCTTCCTCCCCCCTCCCCCTTTTTCTTTTAACTAAAATCCTTTTGGTCTTTAGTTCTCCTCTCTGTCGCACTCTTGCTTTTAACTATCGTCCTCTCCCTCTTTAGTTCTTTCATGAAACTGTCCTACATCTATCTGTCTATTGCCAGACACCTCAATCCTGAATGGGGTGGCCACAAACAAATCGCCTCCATGTCACTCTGTCCCCTGCCATTTCACTACCATGCTCCCAACTCACACCCCCCTCTCTCATATACCTCTCCACTCCATCCCTCCATCTCATCCTCGGCCTCCCCCTCCCTCTCGCCCCCTCCCCCTCACTCACATACACTCTCCTCATCAATCTTTCACTCTCCATCCTCTCCACATGCCCAAACCACCTTAACGTGATTCTCCTAACGCTTCCCATCACATCCTTAACCACACCACAACGCTCCTTCACTTCCTCATTTGTTAGTCTGTCTCTCCATGTGACTCCACATGCTCCTCTCAAATAACTCATTTCCACTGCTCTCACTCTTGACTTCTGTCCTTCCAACAGGGTCCAAGCTTCACTTCCATATGTCAGAGTTGGTATCACAATACTGTCATGTAACAACTTTTTCACTTCCATGCTCACCTCCCTGTTTCTTATCACTGCTTTCAACAAACCAGCAACCTTCCTTCCCTGCTGTACCCTTTCGAGCACTTCACCCACCAGACTACCATCCTTACTCATCACACTGCCCAATTACTTAAATTCACTCACATTCTCCATTTCCTTCCCATCCAATCTCACTGTACACTCACTGGCTTCACTTCTCTCGAAGACCATCACTTTACTCTTCCCCACATTCACCTTTAGATTCCGTTTCTTACACACACTCCCAAACTCATCTACCAAGCCTTGCAGCTCCCCTTCGTCTTCACTCAACAACACAGTATCATCTGCAAACAACAGTACAGGGTGTTTCCAAACACTGCCCTCTCTCACAAGGGCCACTCCAATATCCACTGCCCGACCTTGTATCTCTTTTATAACCCCATCCATATACAGATTGAACAACCATGGAGACATGACACATCCTTATTTCAATCCAACCTTCAAATGGAAAGATTCACTTAGTTTGCCATCCACACGCACTGCAGCCTTAGCACCCTCATGCATACTCTTCACTGCCTTCAACAACTTCCCATCCACTCCAGATATTCTTAATACCTTCCACAAACCTTGTCTATCCACCCTGTCATATGCTTTCTCCAGATCCATGAAGGCTGCATACAACTTCTTGCCCTTCTCTAGAAACTTTTCCACTATGTTGGAATTTCATTGTGATTAATAATTACCAAATATCCCTTTTTAATTGCACTGGTGTCACTGACGTCACTGAATACAAGCATATTAATTTGCTTTTTGATGGCAACACAGGTGGTTAGGGGTTGTTCTTGGGCACATACAACAATTCGTCTTGGTGTTGTGTGACGAGGGATTCTACTTGGCAAATTTTCTGTTCTGCCTCTTGGCATCTTTTATCCATCCGTTAACTGTCCTTTTTTTGATATTAAGCTGCCAGGATATCTGTCTTACTTGAATATTTGCTAATTAACAAGCAAGAATCTGCTCACACTAAAAGGCTGTAGTTTCGTGTTGACGATTCATCCTGTTTACAGCGCTCACAGCTTTGTTTTCCCTCATAAATATCATCCTGCATAAAAATTAAATGTGAATAATAATACACTCTTAGGTGTTTATCTTTATGATTTGATGGTACTCGTGATTTCGACATTAACATTATCTGACGGGTTTTATTTTATGGGACATTTTTCCTTCAGTATTTTTGATAAATGAAGCAAATAAGCATTACGAGAGTTTCTCTGCATTCTAATCACGAAATCGTTGAGCGCTAGCCTGTGCGTTTCACAATCTTTCATAAGGCAAAGCCTCAAATATAGTATACTGTGGTTTCCTTCCCGTAATGTGAGATATACACACAGTAATAACACTTATATACTGCTTTTTGGTGTTGTTTCCCTAAATACTGCTCTTTCCGGTGTGCAATATGGAAAATATAACAAGGCTGTGGCAGTTGCCAGATACCATTTTCTGAGAAAAAGGTACTGGGAATTGGGTCATCACTTCTTGGGGCATTTGCACTGTATACTGCAATTTTTACACTTCTTACAACAAAAGACCTATGTAAAGTCTCTGATGCCATTCCCCAATGCAAACTAACCACCAAAACGTACACCACAAACATGGAGAACAACACCACATGCTGGCTTTCCAACTACTGGAACAACACCAATTTTTTTACATCAGGTGGTCCGGCACCTCTTTTAATTCAGACAAAATTATGAGAATGCACTTGAATTCCCGCTCCCGCCAAACTAGTTAACTGGGCAGCCAAAGACAGCATTGAATGTAGCTTGTGATCACTTGGATTGATGACATTGCACATCTTACTAGCAGCCGTGGCTCAGTGGGTTAGAGCGCTCCGCTCTGGCCGTAGGGTCAGAGCATCGAATCCACCCATGGGTCATTGGTAACATCACGAAGGGCATCTGGTCATAAAATGCTACACACTCCAATCCAAAAGTCCTCTATCCAGGGGCAACACCTTAGCCCTTCGGGGATACAGTACATCCTTCAACTTTGCAAACTTTAACTTTGCAAATCACCAATTTTGCGAGGTAGTTCCAAGTCATTTATTTTTTAACATTTATGAACTTTGCGAGTGATCACACACTTTGCGAGGTCAAGTGGTGGGAAAGTCGTCTTCCCGCACTACTTTGCCACACAGAGTAGTGACGTCGTGGTTCGCTGGGCGTACTGTGCCTCCTAGTTCAGTGTTCTGCCGCCCCCCACGTTTGTTTACACCACAGTAGTCGCACCCAAGCCTTGCCCCGCCACCAGTCCCGTACACCACGCCAGTCTTCACATCAGTGTAAATATGCATTTTTTCTTTTTTATGTTTCGTACCTATGATGTTTTCATAATAATATTACTGTACAATACATCAGTCCATGTTTGTTTCATTTATCATCATAAAATTAAGAGGTAGAGTCGAGAGAAAGAGTGGGAAAAAGTGCTTACCTTGGGGTGATGTCGACCAATTTACCTTTATTGCATATATTTAATTGTTTAAACTTTGCGAATTTCGATTTCGGGAGGTTTTTGTCGACCATATTCTCGCAAAATTGGAGGAAGCACTGTACCAGATGTAAAACCAAAAATGTAGCAGCCATGGCTCAGTGGGTTAGAGCGCTCCGCTCTGGCTGTAGGGTCGGAGGATCGAATCCACCCAAGGGCCATTGGTAGACATCAGGAAGGGCATCCAGTCATAAAATGCTATACGCTCCAATCCAAAAGTCCTCTGTCCAGGGGCAACGCCTTAGCCCTTCGGGGATACCAGGCGTAAAACCATTTTTTTTTTTTTTGACTGTGTTGTCCCAGATGATTGGCCGAAGAGTGTAACTGTAAATATGTACATGGGGGAAGGGTGATGCCCTGGAAAGAGGAAATTATAGAGGCATAAAGTTTTTGGACCAGATAATGAAGGTGATGGAGAGAGTTGTAGAAGGTATGATTAGAGAAAGAGTGAATACTGATGAGATGCATTTTGGGTTTATGCCAGGCAAGGGGACCACTGATACCATATTCATTGTTCGAAAGCTTTGGGAAAAATATATAGGAAAGAAAATGGAACTGTACTTTTTTTTTTTTTTTTTTGATTTGGAGAAGGACTCTGACAGTCCCTTGAGAGGTGGTGAAGTGGACAATGAGAAAGCTTGGGATCAAGGAGTGGCTGGTGATGGTGGTTATGACCATGTATGTCGGTGCTCGCACCCAGGTAAGGGTGAAAGGAGTTCTGAGTGAGGTGTTTTCCATGGATGCTGGTGTGCATCAGGGGTCAGTTTTGAGCCCCTTGTTGTTTATTATGGTACCTGAAGCCCTCTCACGTTACTTCAGAAATGGACTCATGTGGGAGATGTATGCTGATGATTTGGTGCTGACTGCAGAGAATGAAATGGAGGCAGAGGAAAGGTTTAGGAAATACTGTAGAGTGATGGTATGGGGCACAAGGACTTACGAGTAAATGCAGATAATACAAAAGTGATGATATCTAGGGCAGGGGGTGGCACTGTTAAAGAGGAGGAGTGGCCATATGCAATTTGCTACAAGGGCATGGGAAGTAATTCCCTCTTGTGCAGTGTTTGTGGTAAGTGGGTGCATAAGAAATGTAGTGGTATTAGAGGAAGACTGCAAGATCACTCTGGTTTCATGTGTGTGGTATTTTTTTTTCTTTTTTAATGCCAGGAAAAAGAAACCAGAGGCCAGGAGCCCGCAAACCATTCCTTCCAAGAAAAAAACAAAAACAATATGAAAGAGAACCAAATTCAAGATCTGATCATTTCGCAATGCCTAGACACAATGCGTTTGAAAGACTGGAGATCATAGGAAGTAGGAAATACAGACAGAAGGAGACAGTTCCAGGGTTGACCTGTGGCATAAATGAAGGACTGGGGGTAACGGTTTTAACTCTTGCATTAGAGAGTTGGACAGAAAAGGGATGAGAGTTTGTTGCCAGACGGGTGCTACGTACCCATCGTAGAGGTGGAGGGATGCAAGCAGACAGTTCAGCGGAGAAGTGACCATTGAAGTAGCGATAGAAAAGAGATAAAGATGCAACAGTGCAGCGAAGAGACAGAGGTTGAAGGGACCCAGTAAGAGGAGCAGAGTTAATGAGACGAAAAGCCTTTGACTCCACCGAGAAGAGCTGTATGTGGAGAGCCTCCCCACACATGAGAGTTGTACTCTAAACAGGGGTGAATAAAAGCCGTGTATAAAGTCAACAACTGCGCAAGGGTAAAGAAGGTACAGAGTCAGCTTAGCACAACCAATCTCCTGGAAGCAGATATTACAAGAGATGTAATATGATCTTCCCAAGATAAGTCACGAGTGAATGAAAACCGAAGTATCTTCAAGGATGATGCAGGATTAAACTGGATATTATTAAACATTAGTGGGTACTCCTGCAGAAGATTCTGCCAGGTTGATAGGTGTAAGAACTGAGTCTTTGATGCATTAAAAACGACAAGATTATTTTTACCCCAGTCAGATACGAGCCAAGTCAGACATTAGGTGTGCTATAGCCCCATCCCTTGTTTGCTGAAGTAACTGCTGAGATGGACGTTGCAGGAACCGAATGGAGAGGTGAAGGGTGGAGTCATCAGCATACGAGTGGATAGGGTTAGATGTACAGCTTAGAAGGTCACTGATGAATAAAAGGAAGAGAGTTGGTGATAGGACAGAGCCCTGAGGAACACCACTGTTGATCGATCTAGGAGAGGAACAATGGCCATCTACAACAGCATCTATTGAATGACCAGAAAGGAAGCTAAAGATGAAGGCACAGATAGAAGGATACAAACAATAAGAGGGCAGTTTGGAAATTAAAGATTTATGCCAGACTCGATCGAAAGCCTTTGAGATGTCAAGTGCAATGGCAAAGCTTTCACCAAAGTCCCGAAAGGAGGATGACCAGTAGTCTGAAAGGTAGGTGAGAAGTTTGCCAGTGAAGCATCCCTGATGGAACCCATACTGATGATCAGAAAGATGGTTGTGATAGGAAAGATGCTTTAAAATTTTTCTATTAAATATAGACTTGAAAACTTTTGAGACACAGGATGTTAAAGCAATTGGATGATAGAGGGTTAGGAATGGTCACCCTTCTTTGGGACTGGCTGAATGAGAGCAAACTTCCAGCAAGAAGGAAAGGTACAAGTTGACAGACAAAGGTGAAAGAGATAACCTAGGCAGGGTGTACGCATAGAAGCACAGTTCTGGAGGACAACAGGAGGGACTCCATCAGGCCCATATGCCTTGTTAGTATTGAGGCCAGTGATGGCAGAAAATACATCAGCTGAAGAAATTTTAATGTCTGTCATGAGGAAGTCAGAGGGGGGGAAGTGATGGAGGAACAGCACCGGAAATGTCTACGGTGGAATTGAAGGAGAAAGTCTGAGTGAAGAGATTTACATTATCAGTAGAAGAAATAACTACAGAGCCATCAGAGTGGAAAAGAGGAGGGAAAGATGATGAGTTTAAGTTGTTAGAAAAGTTTTTGTCAAGGTGCCAGAAGGAGCGGGAAGAATTCAAGTTGAAGAGTTGAGAGCGTTTAGTATGAATTATTTTATTTTTTGCAGAGCGAAGAACAGACTTAGCACGATTCCGGGCAGAAACATAAAAAAGATGTGATTCAGGGGTAAGATGGCTCCGGTACCTCTTATAGGCCCTCTCCTTGTTGCGGACAGGATTAGAACAAGCGTGATTAAACCAAGGCTTTCTTGCATTGGTCAACGGGTTTATGAGAAAGGAATGTATGCTTCCATGCTCGAGAGAATAACCTCCATAATGCGCAAAGCACACTCAGATGGCTCCCGCCCATGGAAGCAATAATCATTCCAGGGAAAATCAAAGAAGAACTGCTTGAGGGCCTCCCAATCCGCAGCTCCAAAGTGCCACAGACGACGTTGCTTTGGAGGGTCCACAGGCCGCACCAGTGAAACAGGACAGGTTCAGGTAATAAGGTTATGATCAGAGGAGCCCAACAAAGAGAAAAGATTAACAGTGTAGGCAGAAGGATTAGTTGTAAGGAAGAGGTCAAGAATGTTGGAACTCTCTCAAAGGTGGTCCGGGATACGGGTAGGGTGCTGTACAAGTTGCTCTACGTCATTGACCCCTTAAACGCGGGTCGTCACTTTCGTGACGGTCAGGTGCAATGGATCATACCGCGGGGCGTCACTTGAGTGACTCTGTGTTATTTTTAATTCCCCCGGGCTTTCAGGTGGTGACTTGTATCAACTATCAGCACTGCCAATGTCCAACAATCGTCAGAGCTGCTAATGTCATCAGTACTCCCATCCATTGTTGACAATTTAGCCATTTTCCCTCATTCTAGACTCCCCTCCCTACCTCCCCTCCATTACCCTCTCATGACGTCTGCTCAGTCAAAGTAAATCTTCCCCGGATTTTTCCACTGTTTTCATCCATTGAAATGAGCCCTATGCCCTATTCTTATATAAAATAATATATATATATATATATATATATAAAATAAGGTAATTGATAGTGCCATACACCTGGAATTGGCTATCACTTAGCAACATCCAACCTGCACTCGTTTGCTAATTTCCCCTGCTTTTTTTCCCCGTGAAATATGCCGTATGAGCTACTCTCGTAATATAAATGTATATAAGAAAGGAAGGGAGAAGCCTGAGTGATATTTATATTCACATGGAACTACCTAATTTATATGTATTGTCTAGATTTCCTACGACTTATTTCTTAGCATATACATTAGCAGCTGACATTTTCAACTCTTTGCTACCGAGATACAGCCAGTTTGCTCTCGTCCTTCTCCGTGAAATGACACCCGTCCATTTCTGCTGCTTCTGCGCCTATTATAAAAGGCCCTGTGACCTCTACCCCTACTAAACATCGTGTGGGAAGCGGTAAAGGACTGTAGATATATACAAGTGTAATAAAGTACTAGAAATAATAAAGTGTGAGTGTGTATATTAGTAAGAAATGACAGAACATCAAAGGCGAATTAGTGGGAGTGGGAGGCTCGTACGCGCTCGTGTTTTACATTGCTTTCAAAGTGTGTATTTTTTTTAGTATGGATTCCAAACTACTTGGAAATCACTGAATAGTGTTTCTAGTGATAATATCTGGTAGTGGTATTCAGATTAGGGGATGTCGAGAAGTGTAAAGTGGAGACTTAGTTACCCAACTTCAGAAGTCTCCACAAGTCCTATGGTAGTTGACAAATGCTAAAAAACACATCCCAGGAGAAAGCTGTAGGTATTTGCCATATGCGTATGTAATTATAATATTCTGGGATTAATAACTGATTTTTGGCAAATATTTTTAAAAAGTCAGTCACAGCGAGAATATCCCCGCGGGAATGGCACGGAAAACCTCCAACAACCCCGCAGTGTAGGGATTAAGGATAGAAAAGATGTAGGCTTGTTCACCAGGTGGATCAGTGAAAGAAGGGGAGAGCCAAAGGTGGTGGTGAACATGGAAGTCTCCCAGAATGGAGATTTCACAGAAAGAAGAAATGGATGGAATGCATTCCATCGTACAAGTAAGAGAGTCAAAGAATTTTTGATAGTCAGTAGAATTAGGGGATAAGTAAACAGCACAGATATATTTAGTCAGAGAATGACAGGAGAGCTGAAGCCAGAGAGTAGAGAATTCAGAAGAATTAAGTTCAGGAACACAAGAGTAAGATAGGTTGTTGCGTACATATACACAACAGCCACCTATGGCTTTGAAATGAGTATGGAGAAAGTACGAGGATACAGAAGAAGGTTTGTTGTCAGTTGCCTCTAACAGCTAAGGCTCGGTAAGGAAGAGAAGGTGAGGTTTAGAGGAGGAGGGGCGATGTTCGACAGACGGAAAGTTAGAGGAAAGGCCGCAAATGTTGCAGAAATGAAGAAGCTGAGTCAGACAGTGATTCCAGGTATGTCCGGGAGAGAATGTGGAGATTACCAGGCATGAAAGGACTGAACTTCCTGGTGAGTCTCTTGAGTGTGTGGAAGAGTTTTGTTATTTGGGAGAAATGTTATGTGCTGGAGGTGGGGCTGGAGGTAGCTCTGTGGCTAGAGTGAGGTGTGGTTGGAAGAAGTTCAGGGAGCTGTTGCCTCTCCTGACACTGAAAGGGCCCTCCCTTCATGCTTAATGGATCTTTGTATGTGGCATGTGTTAAGAGTGTAATACTGTACGGTAGTGACACCCAGGCAGTAAAGGAAGATGATATTCGAAGGCTCAAATGTACAGAAATGGCAATGATTAGGTGGATGTGCTGTGCGTCCCTGAGTACGAGGTCTGGAGGGGCTAGGTTCAAGATGGAAGAGTCGAGAGGTAGGATGCGACTGGAGTGGATTGGTGTTGTGATGAGGAGGGGTATATTGAGACAGTCTGGACATGAGGAGAGGATGGGGGATCATAATTGGATGCAGAAAGCGAGAAGTGGTAATATTAGCAGTAGGGTAGCAAGAGGTAGACCAAAAAAGACTGATGAGGTTACTGAGTGTGACCTCAGGGATAATGGTCTAAATAGGGAAGCTGCCAGAGATTGAGCAGCACGGAGAGCCACCATTAGGTGACCAAGGCTGACAGATGCATACTGGAACCTTCAAAAATGAACTGAAATAAAATTAAACGATCCCTGCACAGCCATGCAGCACTGAGTGTCCACGATGCATTCTGAAAATTAGAACGTTAAGTGATCTGGATGTTAAGCAACCACCGTAACTAATGCACTGTGTACTGTATACAGTACAGTACTGTATAGACTACGGCTGGGCAGCTGATTGGCCTCTCTGGCTGCGTGCTGGTAACAGACCCTAACTCAGCTGAACAAAAATGGCTGTCCGCCTCCCTTCTGAATGGTCAAAGTAACCCGGCCGGCCTCTTGAGCCATGCACTGGTAACAGAACCTAACCCACCAGCTGAGCAAAAATGGTCTACAGTAAAACCTCACTATAACAGACTAATTGGAGCCCAAGCCATTCTGAAAAAAGTGAAATGCCGATAAAATCGACATCCGGACTTCCCTATGTTAACCCGGACTTCTTCCAATATCAAACATTAGTCCGAATTGCACCAACAGTTTTTAAACTGTTTTCAATGCCATTGCAGTACTGTACTGTATTATACATTCTGTACAAAAATCAAACGGTATAATATACAGTATTCAGGTCCTCCCTTACTTGCGAATGGTCAACTTGCAAATTTTTGCACTTGTGAATTTGTACTTAAAGTAAAATATTCAATAAATTACATGGAATTACATGAGATATTCAGCATTTTATTATAAGACTGGCTTTGTGTTAATGATTTTGCTGAACTGTAGGCTAATGTAAGTGCTCTGAGCATGTTTAAAAGGCTTCGTAGGCTTGGCTAGGCTATGATGTTCAGCTGATTAGGTGTATTAAATGCATTTTCGACTTAAGAGCAGTTTCTTGGAATGTAATCCATTCGTACGTTGGGAAAAACCTGTATAATGATAGTGTACTGATAAACATATCTTTTATTTACCTTATTGTGGTGAACATAGCCGAAGTGGTCAGGCAGGCTGGACTGCTTCTGGCTGTATTGGACTTTTTCTGATATACAGTACAAAAATTTAGTCCAGTAGCTCCTCGATTCCAATAAAAGCAATTTCCAGTCTATAGAAATCCGTTATATTGAGGTTTTACGGTATATATACAGGTACCTGTATATGGTATATACTGTACTGTACTGTACATTACTGTACTTTTAAAGTACAGTTCTGTACAGTATAAAAAGCCAAAATTAAGACATTAATGCAATATGTAATGTTATATAAACCCAATGCAAGGATAGGCAGGAACACTCAAAAGCGGCAGTAAACATGTGACTAGACTTGACTGCCTCTGGCTGGTGTTGATGACACTGTTATACGGTAAACTTTTTATTGCTTGTTGGTAAACTTTTCACTGCTTTTTGGTATATTGTTTTACTGCTTTTATGTAAGCAGGGAAAAAAGAAAAGTATTAAGACATATGAGAAGTAATAAAGTGTATCTGTATAGGTTATACAAGCACACTGTATGGCCAGTAGCATTACTGCTTTGTTTTGGGATGCTGACTGGCCGTCACGTGCAACACTGTGCGCCCGCATACACTCGCTACATCCCGTTCCTCAGATTTTTTTTGGTTTTAAATTTCCATTACTGTATATTCTTATGGGTCCCTGGACGTTAAAGCAAATGGACATTGTGCGGTTGGACGTTAAGCAGCATATAACTGTACTTTGTTTTATTCTTATCTCATTTTATGTACATTTAACCCAAGTTATGACTTCTAAGAAAGATACAAGTATCGGCGGTTTTGTCAAGCGTAAACACCAGTCTCTTCCAATACAAACCTCCTTGATTGTGGTTATTGGGTCTGCCGAACTACCTCAATGACTGAACCCCAAATAAAGCATTAAATAGGAATATATGTTGATTGGATCAGGGCCCACAAGTTTCCACTCACTTTTTTTGCTTAATATCCAAATAATAACCCCTAAAGGACTGGAAAAACTGGATCAGCAATGTTTACACTAATTCTGCTACTCTCGATCATGAACTAGACAACCTTTTTCTCATACATTACTCATAACTAACTTTGTGAGTGAACATTGCTATCAATATATTTTATCTGTGAATACAAAATTCTCACAAGTAACCATTCCTAACCATCAATTTCTGTTCTTGTGAATATGACACTTATCAAAATATTCATTCATTTAGTTAAGTTTACCCTAAATAATAAAACGTCACTTCAGTTTGTTCCCAACTGCTACCACAGTCAATTAAAAATCTTATTTTCATCACTGATATCTACTGAGACACTTTATAAGTGAGTGGGATGTGCAAAATGAGTTCCTATGTTTTGGGGTTGTTTGCATTTGGATGCCAGCCACCACAAGGCACGCCATTACCATATTAACCAATACATAGCTACCCAGTGACCTACGACACTGCCTGCTCATATCCTCATATATATTTTCACTCACCTGTCTGGTTACAATGGTGTATTAACAGTTATCAGGGAGAATTTAATGCAGTAAGACATTTCTATTACCCTAGAAACAAAAACAATAAAGCAGGATAAGGTGGAGCTGATGAAAAACTGGACCAAGGTTTTCCTGTGTGAAAGTTTAGTGACATATATATATGGTATTGGTTCATCAACTGCTTAAGATATTAAGAAGCAAAGGAGGAAAAAAATTCTGAAACTCTAGGCCAGTGGTTCTTAACCTTTTTATTATCACGCCCCCTCCAGTAGTTGGTCCTTCCCTCCACGCCCCCCTCGCACCTTCAACCAAACTGATAAAATTCCCTCCTAGATTTTAGAGAAAAACTGAAAACAATGGTTGCTTTTAGTCTTTTTATTAAGCATGAATTCTGTGCAAACAATATACCCAGCATATTTAATGAACTTACCTTCTAATTTAGTGAGATACTTGACTCTGCTTCTTAGCTACCAGATCTTGAATGCGTGGTCGAATCCCAGAGTGCAAAATGTAAGTCCTCTTCATTATTCAGTTGGTTTCTGCACTTGGTCTTGACAGCAAAGAACATGGAAAATGCAGCTTCACAAAGATACGTGGATCCAAACATTGTCAAAATTCGAGGAGATTAATGTGAGATCAGAGGGTAAACAGGAAGTTACTTGACCCAGAACGTCTCAAGATTCAGTACTTTAAAGTCTTCCTCAGCTGAGGAGTTGAATTTTAACTCAAGAAACTCCTCTTGCACTTCATGCGAAACATCAGCTACTTCACACTGAAATGGGTAACTGATGAATTTCCAGGTTTCAGGCTTCTCATCTATATCTGGGAAATATCTGATGAATTCTGCTTTCAAGTCAGTCAGATGAGTGACTGTTTCTTTAACTCAGAATCAAGGTAACTGTGAATGAGAGCGGAATCCAAATTACTAAAACTGGCTGTATTTCCATACTGAATTCGACATTTCCAGAGATCGAGTTTGGCCATGAAGGCTCGAATGGTGTCGTGGTGCATGATGATGTTTTTCCCTTGTAGTTTAACTTTTATTACATTCAGCACTTATTAAGAAACACATCAAAGTAATCATAAACACATCACAATAACCACCACGTGATTTTAAGCAGCACCAACTACTCATACAATACAATCGGAATTCAAAACTTGCGAATAACAGGGCAGCACATGCGTGTTCACAATTCACCAATAAACTTTAGGGCAGCGTAAACCATATTTAGATAAATATAACAACTGAGATAAAACATACCTCAACAGGCTCAACTGAAGAAGTATATGAAATGAGTAATTATCACGGGCGTGTGTGGGGTAGGGGGTTTTTCAAGCATTCTCCCCCAGTATCCCTGCTTGTCGTAAGAGGCGACTAAAAGGGTTGGTGGTGGGTTAGTGCCCCACCCCGCAAAACAACTAACTAAAAATACAAATAAGAAGCCTCGGACTAGGACTGACCAAAAGTTGACGAAAATGGACCGGACAGAGGACATGAAATGGCGGGGGACAGAGCGACATGGAGGCGATTTGTTTGTGGCCACCCCGTGCGGGATTGAGGCGTTTGGCAATAGATAGATAGAGATAGTGTGTGGGAGGAAATTGACACTGATGGCCCGGTAATGAATGAGGACATATAAATTTAATGGGTACAGAAAATGATAAGCCTACTTGCTTACAGAAAACAAAAATTTGTAAAGGCGATACTTTTGCATTTTTTCACAATCATCTCGATATTAGCCACGCTCTTGTTAAGAGAATTAAAAATATAATAAGAGAAATTCCTACTTTTTCCCCCATGCTCGCACCCCCCCTGGAAATCACTCACGCCCCCCTAGTGGGGCAAGTCCCCCAGGTTAAGAACCTCTGCTCTAGGCAGACAATGATTTGAAAAAGCAAACAAACATTAGAAAAGCCATAAAAGATACCACAGTAATATTATTGTGCATGACTGAGTGATGATGGAATGGTTTCAGAAACAACCAGTGAAGTGGACTTGTCTGGTAGCTTGTTGGCGAACGAGGCTCAATTGTTCCTTAAGAACTAAGATTAGAAAATGAGTGACTACACTAAAGGATAGTGGGTAACAGGTGAATTCCTGAATTATTATGAGTGACCTCCGCTGGTCCCTCTTGGATTATTATATGTGATGTATGTGACCTTGGTTAGTCAAGCAAAATGATTCATCCAGAAAATTGGTGCTGTACCTGTATCAGGTGCAGTATTATCTGGTGGAAAATGACATGTAGCCTACATTTCAGACAAGTCAGTATGAACACAAAGCTTCCCTAACAGGGTTCCACAGGGCTCTGTTCTTTCTCCCATGCTTTTTAACCTACACACGCATGATATTCCTACGCTCCACCCACTCACAAACATTGTCTTACATAAGGATGACATTGCCGTAACAACCACATACCACATCACAGACACGTTGTGCACATTGAAACAAGACTACCATACATTAAAACACTTAAGGCATGAGTCGAGGACAATAGGCTGACATTTGCTCCAGCCAAATCTGCCACTATGCTTATCACCAGCAGTAAACATGAGCACAGGGTCACCCATAACATTACACTTAACGATTTGCAGTACCAGTAACACACCCTCCCCTCTAATAAGATCCTTGAAGTAACATATGACAAGAAGCACATGCAAGACACCGGGAAGCGGTGCACTCCCAGACACAACACACTTACAAGTGTGGATGGCAATTAGCTTAGAACTAAGCTTTGCGATCGTTTTCGCATGAATGCTCCAATACCCTATAGCAGCCTACAGGGCACCAGTTTGAACCTTCACCATTCCTACTTACGGAGTGCAACCGCACTCCATAACAACGAACCTTTAATAGTTTTTAGTAGGACTTTATTAAACTGTAACAACATTCTTTTACACAGAATTGGGCAAAACAATGAACAAAATCTTCAACGGAGGTCACATTAGTGATTCTTCCATCCAGATCCGATATCAACAGTAGATATCGGTATCGGTTTGATATTTGAAAAAATGCAAATATTGGTGATATATCGGTTTGGCAAATCGTATCGGTTACAGCAATATCCTAGGTAACGTTATAATCCTCATAAACAATACTGCTGCTAAAAAATGAGACATCAAACATCACATGCAGGAAGGTAAGATGGGTGGGACATGTTGTTTGACATGCTTCAGGGCAACTGACCTGCAGGCAGCTGGCATTGTGTCAAGCAGGCAGGCTTGGGTCCAAGTACAAGTACTTGTACTTGGACTTAAGTACAAAATTTTGAGTACTTGTTCTTGAGATTTTAGAAATCAATGTACTTGTACTTGTACTTGGGCCAAATGTACTTGAAAAAATCAAGTACTTTTAAGTATTTTTCAAGTACAGCACAGTAATAATCATATAAGGTACACTGCATAAGTAATTAAATAACAATAACTGATTTGACTATGATATTAAGCAGATTATAATAAGTTGTTTTAGTTCTACTGTTTGTTTTAATAAAGAGTATGAATTTAAATTATAGGTAATAATACAGTAATCTCTCTAATATTCGGACGTCCAATACTCGGACATACTCACTATTATATTCTGGGCTGCCCAAGCCCCAAAATGCAAAAAAATCCGAAAAAAAATCGTTTATTTTTTATTTTTTGGGACCGCGTCAGTTTGAATTTCCCGCGCGCACCGATCCGCTCTGTTTACACTCGTGGCGCCACTATCGGTCGCCATTACCCACTCCCCTCCTCCCTCATGAACAACTCCGAAAATGGCGGCCGAAGTGATTGCTTTTGTGGTGATACCCTACCTCCTGCAGTGCTTGATACTGCTCTTCACCTTCTTCATCATGTGTGTGATGATGGCCCCGCCTCCTGAGAAGAGGAAGAAAGTGGTTCTGACTCTGGAGAAGAAGAGGCAGATATTGGACAAGGTGAACGCCGGCTGGTCAACAGGACGCATCCTACATGAGTTCAACCTCCTTCGCTCCACCTTGTTTGATATCAAGAAGTCCTGAGACAAATTACAGCAGTACACGGCTGATTTCACATCGAAGACCAGATGAAACGTGCAGAGGAAGGTGATGTTTACTCCTAAGTATGCAGACATCGACCGCTCCACGTTGATTTGGTATCGACAACAACGAGCTGCTGGTGTGTTGGTACGTGGAACGGAGCTGAAAGCTGCTGCTGAAAAGTTCGCAAGGCTACACGACGCCCCAGACTTCAAGGCATCTGAAGGTTGGCTCTTCGCGTTTAAGTTACGACGCGGACTTACCAACCGTAAAACCCATGGCGAAGCTCTGGACGCTAACGACGAAGGAGTAGAACAGTTTCGGCAGAAGGTGAATGGCTTGATTGATAGGGAGGGCCTCACTCTCGGTCAAGTTTACAACGCTGATGAAACTGGCCTATTTTATCGTTCACTACCCACAAACACTCTCGCTGAGGAGACAGAGAAGCGTTTACCTGGCCCCAAGCTCTCAAAGCAACGTGTGTCTGCTTTGTGCTGTGCCAATGCTAACGGCATGCACCGGCTCAAGCCCGTTATTGTAGGCCGTGCAAAGCAGCCTAGGTGCCTTCGTGGGTTAATGAATGCCCTTCCTGTCGTGTGGTATCATTCTCTGAAGGCTTGGTTCACAACCAAGATCTTCAAGAATTGGTTCCACCAACACTTTGTTAAGGAGGTCATTCGTTATCAGATGGAGACACTGAAAATCTGACGAGACCAGGTAAAGGCCCTCCTGATTCTTGACAATGCACCTGCGCATCCGTCAGACAAGGAGTTGGTGGCAGAGAATGGTCGCATCAGGTGTCTGTTTTTGCCACCTAATACAACTGCTCTCATCCAACCAATGGACCAGGGAGTGATTGTGGCAACGAAGAGGCTATACCAACGGAAGTTTTTGGACGAGGTGATGGTTGTGTACGAGGACGAGGACGATCGCAGGGAAGGACGTGACATGCGAGGACAAAAAACACTTGAAAACATTCGCCAATGCACCCTCAAGTCTGCCATCTACAACCGGGCAAATGCATGGAATGAAGTCTCTGTCAAGACTTTAGAAAATGGTTGGTCTCGCCTGCTTCATGGAAGTGACTTGGTGCACGATTTTCTGGGTTTTGACGTGGATGACTATCAAGCAAGGCTTCGTACGGGTGGAGACGATGTGGATGTCGACGAAGTGTGCGAGTGGTTGGATGATGACGAGGGCGATTCTGGGTATCAGATCATGTCTGATACCGAGATCACATCTACTGTTGCTGGTCCCAGTACCCAGCAGGAAGATTCTGATGAGGACAGCGACGATGATGCGGACTCCTCACAGGTTGCAACTGCCCCAACGATCCCCAGGCTGAGCATAATCCGGCACTATGTGGAGTTCGTCCTTGACTACCTAGAACACCCGGACTGCGACAGAGAGATGGGGTCATTGGAACTGGCGAGTGAAGTGCGAGGTTTCAGGCAACGCATCATTAATCGTCAAAATCGTCGTGCTCTGCGTCAATCAACCATTGAGAGTTTTTTCAGGCCAGTCAACCCTGCCGTCGTCCACTCTCGCTCCACACCATCATCTCACGAAGACAGGCCTTCTAGCCCCGACCCACAGCCCAGCATATCAGGCACGGCTGAATCACCACTGGATGTTAGTTTGCGACTATCTTCGGAGTCCTCTGTAGTGGATAGTGTATCACCACGTTGCACCAAGATGCCCCTACGCCGCCTCCGTCTGCTCATCTCGGACTCTGACAGCGACTAAATTCTCCAGGGATCGTCACTAGACCACACGGGAATTTACTGTTGTGTACAGTGCAGTGAAGTGATGTTATTGCAGTTATAAAAAAAAAACCTTGGTGAAAGTGTTGGTGAGAAGTGCTGGTGATTCTCAAGTGGAAAGGTGTGTCAGGTGCAACGTCTTCCTGTCAGAGTCTGAGATCATAGAGTGGGTTATTACATCAGGACGGCCGCTTTTTGTTCGTAAGTACCCTAACTTCATGCCTAACCTGTTTTCATCATGCTGTACATGTGTTAATAAATTACCGAAAATGTTAATCATAATTTCCTGCTTGCTATTTAATTTCTCCATGCATGGTTCTTAAGTAAAACAGCTAGAAAAAAGGTGGAAGATGTGAATTTCATGTCCGGTCCTAACCTAACCTAACCTAACCTATGGTTACCATAAAGATTTTCATGCCTAACCTGTTTTCATGATGCTGTTAATGTGTTAAGAAATTACCCTAAATGTTAATCATAATTTCCTGCTTGCAATTTAATTTATCCATGCATGGTTCTTAAGTAAAACAGCTAGAAAAAAGGCTGAAGCAGTTAATTTCATGTCCTGTCCTAACCTAACCTAACCTAACATTGTGTTAATCATAATTTCCTGCTTTTAATTTAATTCTTTCATGCATGATTATTAAGTGCACCAGCTATGAAAAAGATTGAAGCACTGAATTTCATGTCCAGTCATAACCTAACCTAACCTAACCAAACCTAACCTAACCATTTTTCTGGTAGCAATTAACATCATTTACTGTATTTGATGCTTTGTATCCAATAATTTAGTGCATAAAATGTGAGAAAAGATGATTTCCATGTCCGATACTTACTTATACTATGCTGGCAAGTTCTGAGCTCCTATGACTCACTCACCCCTAAATCATCATTTTTTGGTTAAAATTCAATAAATTCATGCTATGTGTGCATTATTTATGTGAAAAGGGACCTAAATAAGTGCTATACATGTCCACTAGGAAGGTAGGAAGGTAGTTTTCTGATTTAGGTTAGGTTAGGTTAGGGTCATGAAAAACCAGTGCTGGAGCTTCAGGACCAATATCCGGACAAAACCAATATCCGGACATGCCTTTGGCTCTATTACAATGGATATTGGAGGGATTACTGTATTACGTTTATCTCAATTGTAGCTACTACTGTATGGTATTAGTACTATCTGGAAACTCTCGTGCACACACTTCAAGACTGACAGGAAACAACATATTTACTTTCTTCCTGTCTGCAACCTGATCACTACTGTAGTTCAGTCTTTCAACAGCCACCATTTATAGCATTACAAGTGGCATCATGGCATCACCTAAAGATTCAGGCATATGGAGCCACTTCAAATTGCCAGGAGATACTACTGGAACATTCAAGGCAGTGTGATATTGGTATATCATGCTCCCAAAATGTTACTTCCAACCTTAACAAACATATGAACATACTTTTGTGGGAGCTTATCTATACCGGTATTCATTTTAGTAAGGTCACTGTAATATATTACCAAAATATGCTTCTTCATTAGATATTTTCTACTGAATTTGAAATAAACATCTCTATAAAAATAGATAATCTGTTGAAATGTACTTGTACTTAAGTACATAGTCAAGTACTTGAACTTGGACTTGAGTACTAGGCAAATCTTCTGTACTTGTACTTGTACTTGTACTTTTCTTCAATACTTATACTTGTCCACAAGTACTGGCACATGTACTTGGACCCATGCCAGCAAGCAGGAGTGGGGGAGAGCAGGAGAACAGGGAGGGAGACAAGCAGGGATGGGGGAGGGAGATAAGTGGGGGGTGGGGAAGGGTGGGGGGACAGGGAGGGAGACAAGCAGGGGTGGGGGAGAACAGGGGGACAGGGAAGGAGAAAAGAAAGGCAAACCACTCTACTATTCCCCCCCCCCACCCAGTCTCACTCACTCACTCTCACTGACTCTCTCACTCACTTTCAGTGACTCACTCTCACTCAATGACTCACACTGACTGACTGAATGACTCTGTCTCTCTCTTTCTCTCTCTCACACATACACACAAACACACACTCTCTCTCACACACACACACACACACTCAGGAGACAAGCTGGGACGGAGGAAGGTGTGGGGACAGTGAGTTAGACAACTGGCAGTGGGTGAGGGCAGAGGGATGGAGAGGGAGACACATCTGGCAGTGCTGAGTAAGGTGGGGGATGGAGGAGGGATGGGGGAGAAGAGAGGGGATGGAGGAGGGATGGGGGAGAAGAGAGGGGATGGAGGGAGGACAGGGAAAGCCGTGTGCACCACCACATCCCATTCAGACACGCTTGTTTCAAACCTAGGGAGGGGTGGAGTATTCAGACTAACGAGTTGATGACTGTTCAGACTGTGGGAATATTCCCCCAATTCTTTTGTTCAGTCTGGCGAATCATCGGATATCGATGTGTCAGAAATCGGGGTATGAGTGTCCTGTACTTAAATGCACTCTCATTTTCCGTTTCCTCACTATCAAGCCTCCCCGTACATTCAGTGACTTCATTTCTCTTGAAGACCATAATTTTACTCATCCCTACATTCACCTTTAGAGTCTGTTACTTAGACACTCTCCTAAACTCATTCACCAAGCCTTGCACTCCCCTTTGTCTTCACTTAATACAGTATCATCTGCAAACAACACAACATGAAGTTTCCAAACGCTGACTTCTCTCATTAAGGCTGCTCCAACATCAACTGCCCTACTTTGCATCTCATTTATAATTCCATCTATATACAAAATTCAACAACCATGTAGACATGACACTCCCTGTTTCAGTCCAACATTCGATTTGTTTTGTTTCATTTATAAAGGCTCCAATGTGCTTGTATGCATCAGCTTTGGTCACCTAATGGCAGCTCTCCATGCTGGCTCGATCTCTGGCAGTCTCCCTATTCAGTCCCTCATCCCTGAGGCCACACTAAATGACCTCATCCCAGGTTTTTTTTCGGTCTGCCTCTCGCAACCCTACCCCTAACATTAACACTTCTTACTGCTGCATCCAACTGTCATACCCCATCCTCTCCATATGCCCAAACCATCTCAATCTACCTCTCCTCATTACAACACTAATACACTCCACTCCCATCCTACATCCTATCCCTACCATTGTAAACCTAGCCCCCCCCCAAGCCTCACATTCAATGACGCACTGCACAAACACTTAATCACTGTCATTTTTAAACATTTGAGTCTGCGAATATCCTCTTCCTATACTGTCCAGGCCTCACTACCATACAACATTACATTCCTAAGTCCTAACACATGACGCATACAAAGATCCCATTGCACAGTGAGAGCCCTTCCAATGTCAGGAGAGGCAACAGCTCCCTGCACTTCTTCCAACCACTGCTCACTCTACCCAGAGCTTGCTCCAGCCCAACCTCCAGCACATAAGTCCCCCAAATAACAAAACTCTTCCACACACTCGATAGACTCACCAGTACGATCAATGCTTTCATGACTGACAGTTTTTCAGACAGAAAGATTCATTCAGTTCACCAATCACATGTACTGCAGCCCTAGTGCCCTCACACATGCTCTTCATGAATTCAGCAGCTTCCCATTTACTCCATATATTTTTAATACTTGCCACATTGCATTCAACAGCTTCCCATTTACTCCATATATTCTTAACATTTTCCACATTCCTTGTCTATCCACCCTGTCATATGCTTTCTCCAAATCCATGAAGGCAGCATACAACTTCTTTAGCTTCTCTAGAATCTTTTCCACTAAAGACCTATGAATGAATATCTGATCCACAACCTCTTCCCTCCCTGAAACCTCCCTGTTCTTCTCCAACTTATTCCTCAGTTATTTACCTACCTCTGTCAAGAAGTACCCTACCATATACTTTTCCTCTTACACTACAAAGAATCAAATGCCTTTATGATTACCACACACTTATGTCTCCCGTTTTCCTTTGTACAAGGGAATACAGTAGGCACAGAAAGTGTTGACGCCATCTTAAAAAAAGAAAACATTCTTGTGGTTAGCAAGGAGAAACAAATAAATTAACACTCACCATTGAATTTAGTATTTACTGGCATTCCCCTTCACCTTTATTATCTTCTTAAGGCGTCTGGGGAGACTGATGGCGTAGTTTTGCAGAACAGACGGACTAAAACTGCTCCATAGCTGCAGCCTCAAGTTTAGGCAAAGATGATGTGTCCATACTACACAGCTGCCGCTTCATGTGCGCCCATAAATTCTCAATGGGATTGATATCTGGGCTGTTTCCGGGCCAATCTCGAATAAAGGGAACCTCACAGTCTGTTAGCCACTGTTTCACTGACTTTGCAACATGTGCAGGGGCAGAATCTTGCATAAATACTCTTGCCTTGGTTTTATCAAAAGAGTCACTTAAAACATCACATAAGAGCTCCAAATAATTGTTCTGGTTCACTTTTTCATTTGCAGGTTGAATTACCAACCTACCAACACCATAATATGTAAAGCAGCACCAAGCCATGAGTGAGGCTTGGTATTTAACAAACTTGGAAGTGTACTTAGGATCCAGGGGGTCACTGCCTGGTTTGCGGTATACTCGTGATGAAGGGGTACCAGTGACAGTAATGTTGACTCCACTCCAAAGCACAGTTTTCCATTGCTCCTCACTCCAGGCAAGATATTTCTTACAAAAATTTACTCTCTTTTTCTTCTGAAGTGCAGTTAGCAGTGGTTTGTTACGAGCACAAAAACTCCTGTAGCCCAGATCGTCATGCAACAGCTGCTGCACACTTCTGACAGACACATCTGCCAGCAACTGTGGGTTCTTTTCTTTTAAATCCCATGCTGTTAGCCTTGGAACCTTGCTAACTTACCTTGAGATCAGCTGACGGGTCCTGAAGGTTGTCTTACGAGGTCTCACAGGCTTGGGAAGTGGAGTGGGAGGAATGGCCTCCCCACTGTCCTTGAACCGCTTCACCAGTCTCTGCACTGTTCTCAGTCTAACAGCATCTGATTTGCAATAAATGGGAGTTTGTGGCCAGCTTTGTATAAAGTAATCACTTCCACACGTTTGTCCTTGGCTGTGGTTACTTTAGGCATGATGAGAATGTGGTAGGTAACCAAATAACTGTGTTATTTGAGTCAAAACATGCCCTCGTGGTGCATCACACACAGAGACAATCCTCCTCCTGTGGCTGCCCAAACATTACTGAGCCTGCTCCTGTGGTGCCAGACCTATCAGGCAGGGTTGCCAGCTCCCGTTGAAAAAGTGTCAGCTCATTTTGCATCACAGGGGAGGGTAGTATTGACCCTAATTCACTTAACGCGAAAAAGAATGACATCGGCAAAAAAACGTCAATACTTTCCGTGCCTACAGTAATTATACCTGACATCCAATCCTCTGAGACTCTACCTTCCTCCCAGGCCAAACTGCACATCTCTCACATCCATTCCACTACTCTCTCTCCCCTGTGCCTCAGCATTTCACCACACACTCCATCAATTCCTGGGAATTTCCCCATTTTGACTTTCTTCACTGCTTCCACTACTTCCATCCTACTGATCTCTTCCTCCTTTCTCATCTCCCTCCTTCTCCCAGCCATACCCTAGCCACTTATACCAGCATTTCTCTCACCCTCTATGATGAACAATTCCTTTAATTGGTCTCTCCATCTGCTCATTTTTTCTCCCTTCTCTACCAGCACCTGCCATTTTTATCTTTCACTCCCTTACTACCTTCTTTATTACGCTGTCTTACTCTCTTAATGTCCGTCCACTACATTTTCGTACATTCCCTCCACTTTACATTCAAATACCTTCCAAACCCCTCATCCACTCTCTTAATAGTGTAATCTTTTCACCTCTCTTCTCTTCTCTATATATAATTCTCTATTCCATCTCTCAATTTCCTCTGTTTCCCATCCACTCACTACTTGCTTTCTTCTTTTGTGCCACAGCTTGTCTCACCTCTTCATTCCAACATGCTGTTCCTTGCACCCCCTTTCATCTTCTCTTCATTCTACATAGCACCTCACATGCTGCACAGATTTCTTCTGTGAATACCTTGCATGCACCTTCCACCTCCCCCATCTGCTCCAGATCATATCTACACAATTCCTCCTCTACTTCTCTGTTATATTTTGCCTTTCATCCTCCTCCAACTTTTATACCCTCTTAGTATGGACAGCAGCCTCCTGCCCTTTTCTCCTTCTATTCATCCATCACATTTGTACCTTGACTCTCACTACTGCTATGTGGTGGTCAGAGAGTCCACATCCCCAGCCTCTGTATGCTCTCGAATTCAGCACTCACCTTCTCAATCTCTCATCCATACACACATAATTAGCCGCTGCCTTCCATTCACCCAACTATCCATCCACCCTTCTCATCACTCATCATGTATACTTGTGGATTATTTTGTGCTTAAAGAAGGCACTGGCTATCACCAATCCCCTCCCTGCACAAATGTCCACCAGAGAACTACTGTAGATATTATATAGGCATTAGTATATATCTCATAACACAATGTACAGGATGTAGTGTCTGATTTCACATGATATCTGTACACAGTCTGTGTCCCAGGCTATCAAGTATCCTAACATATGATGTTTCTCATAATATAATCGTAGTCTAAACAATGCCGATGGGATTGATGACGGCTCCTGGCACATTCCAGCGACTGATGAATAGCGTATTGGCTGGAATATTAGGCGACAGTATATTTGTCTACCTGGACGACATCATAATTGCAACACCCACGATAGCAGAACATCTACAGAAGTTAGATCGGCTACTACACAAGTTAGCCAGTGCAGGTTTAAAAATTAAGCTGTCTAAATGTAAATTTTGCTTTAAGGAAATAAAATTCTTAGGCCACAGACTAGATGCAAAGGGGATCCACACCTCTCAGGACAAAATAAAAGCAGTAAGAAATTTCCCAGAACCCACAAATGTGGATGAAGTAAGACAATTTTTAGGGCTCGCCGGATATTATAGGGCGTTTATACAACACTTCTCTCACATAGCCCAACCATTATTTCTCCTGCTGAAAAAACAAGCAGTATTTCAGTGGGGAGAGGAACAAAAAAATGCATTTAATGAGTTAAAAGATAAACTTACAGGTGCACCTTGCTTGGCTAATCCTAACTTCACAAAGCCGTTCATAATTTGCACAGATGCTTCTCTCAAAGGTTTAGGTGCTGTACTGATGCAAGAGGATAAACGTGGTAAATACCAACCCATTGCTTTTGCCAGAAGGCAAATGAAAGGAGCAGAGAAAAATTACTGTGTAACAGACTTGGAAGCCCTAGCGGTAATATTTGCTCTACAGAAATTCCGTGACCTCGTGTACAGATATGAAATTCATCTATACACAAACCACAAGCCTCTTGTGGGCATGTTCCAAGGAAAACTCCTCTCTGGGAGGAGAGCACGATGGAAATGCAAAATCCAGAATTATAATGTAAATATTCCCTACATAAAAGGCAAAGTGAACGTAGCAGCAGATGCCTTATCATGCAACCCATTAGCCAACGTCGCTACAATAAGTCCACGAGAATCACTCCCCAACAAGGATGAATTGATCCCCACAATTCAAGAAATCTCACAGGCACAAAGACAGGACCCAGTACGGTCCAAAGTAATATATCACCTCGAGTCAGGCGATGATGTGCCATTACCCAAGTTACAGGTACCACTTGAACAATTCGCAATGGTAAACAATGCTTTATATAGGGTAAATCCAGGACAACCAAACCATAGAAAAAATTTTAGGCAGTTAGTTACTCCTAGTACAATGATACCACACATTTTAAGGACAGTACACGATAGTCCACATGCAGGACATCCTGGCAAGGACAGGACAGTCAGACAGGCCCGGATGTCATATTACTGGCCAACGTTACGCAAAGACATACATACTCACATAGACAAATGTGAGTCATGTGCGAAACATAAAGGTTACACGATATCACCTGCACCGTTAGGTAAATACCCAGTCCCTAACCAACCATGGGACGTTGTCGTGGTTGATTTACTTAAATTACCCTTAACTACCAATCACAATCAGTATCTATTTGTTGCTACTGATCATTTCTCACGATATGTGATCTTAGTTCCAATTAAGGATAAAACAGCAGAAACAGTCGCACAGGTATTCATTGACAGTGTGATCTGTAGGTTCACCACACCAAAGGTACTAATAAGCGACAATGGTGGTGAATTTAACTCTGAAATTTTGCAGGAAATTTGTAAACAATACAATATTAAGAAGGTTAATATCTTGGCCTACCATCCAGCTTCCAATGGATTGGTGGAAAGGCAGAATAAGAAAATATTAGATGTACTACGGCACATCCTCAGTGACAATTATGCAAACTGGGATGACTGGATCCCAAGAGTTGAAGCATCACTCAATTGTGCAATTAATAAATCCATAGGAGATACACCTCATTTCATCATTTACGGGTCTGACAAACGTCTCCCTTACGAAACGTTAGAAGGCGAGCAAATTCTCATATATAATTATGACGATTATACTAAACTTCGCTTACGTGAATTTCAAGAAATACACACAAGGGTAAAGAAACAGTTAATGATGTCTAAGGAAGAAATGACAGAATCATTCAATAAGAAGGCAAAAGAATCAAACATCAGCATAGGTGATATTGTCTATGGCCTCATTCACACTAGAGACAACAAATTGTCACCAAAATTTGAAGGCCCATATAAAGTAATTAAGAGAAGAGCTAATAAGGCAGTGATTAAGTCACTATCGAGTGACGAAGAAAAAGAAATACATATTGATCACTTAAAGAAGGTCTCAAGAAACTTAGCTTGCAACTATAAAGCACCGGACACGACCGAAAATCCTAGTACACACTGTGAAAATAAGCCTGAAGCAATAAACACATATCGGAATAAATTGCGGTCGCATACCAAACAGACAAACATAGGTGCAACCAATACAGCTCTCACCGTAACAAGGCATTTACGTGACTTAGGAATCGACTTAGACTCCTTTTATAGGTAAGAACGGATATCTAATCCAGTTGTTCTTTCGGTAGGTAAAGATGAGGCGAATAATCCCATGGATCATGTTCCTGTTGATATCAAGAGGATCACCTCACTTGCATCCTCAACATATAGTACGGCAGGGTGCCTGATCGCCCCAACAGCCTCAACGGCAGTAGTACAAGACATAATAAGTACCGAAATTAGTCTGGACGTACTGCAAGATATACCAATGATGTTACAGAAAATATCAGGACCACTCAGAACTCTGGAAGTGGTATTAACACGCCCTTCTTCACATGATCACCCCACACAGGAGGTAGCTGAATTAATGAAATTAACTGACCGGAAGCTAGAACAGGCTAAGCACGTAATGATCACCATGATCCAGGACATCCCATCAGCTGGGAGTAACACACTTAGGACATGAAACAACATCACGAATACACATAACAGACGCGGTCTGTTCGACTTAGGTGGAGCAATTTTAGGGAACATTTTTGGACTAGCTACAGAAAATGATCTAGAGGAAATAAATAACAAATTTAACAAAATAGCACAAGTTCTCTCATACCAACATAAGTTGGCTGACACTCAGAACACCTTAATGCTGACGATTGTAAAGAACCTAAGGAAAGCAAAAGCATCAACTCTAGGAACTGTGGATAAAGTAAATGCACTAGAAGGTAACAATACACTATTCCAACACTTCTCAGTGATCATGGAACATACTGACTTAATAATACTACAGTTGGACAACACCAGGGCTCAGTAACAGTCTTTCATGAAAGGAACTGCTAATGCAGGTAATGGAAGGATCACTATTAATTTACTACCCATTCACAACCTCAGGCAAATCATTAATCAAGGCATACATAAGCATGGTTTGAAACCTTTGTTTGAGGAAAGAAATTTATTGTTATATTATCCATACTTGGAAGCAACACTGACAACAACATCAATAGTAGTCCATGTACTGATCGTAACAGATGACTTTTTCAGTCTATCAAATATACCCTTTTCCTTCTAAGAAAGATGACTCATTAGTCACCATCAACATCAAAACAGAAGTCATCATGGTTTCCGAGAAACAGGACGCCGTAGCTTTCGCTAGTGACAGAGCAATGGAACACAAATGTCGCACATCATTACATGCATTTCACCTTTGTCCTGTGTACATCTTCACGTTTCAGCCAGCTGAGACAGTCCCTTGTGACATGGCTATCATAAAAAATCATGACATCCTTCATCATTGCAACTTCACATTTGCACCAGATAAACTCATTCATCATCAATGCATTGGACATTCACAGTTCTTCTACTTCACTCAAAAATATATCAGTTTTTGTGACCTGCCCAGATACATCTCCATCCCATACATCAGCATCCGGTTTATACAACTCACCAGATTACTGTGCAGTACTGACACCTACATTATCCACCTTGCCCACTAAAAACCATTATGCCATTCTCAACCACACACACAAGTACTTCCAGCCATTGCCTAGGATGAACTTAAACGCAAGCTCATACATTAAGCTGACTTCACCCAAGTATGAAGCCATGCAACTAATAAATCAGACAATACAACCTTGGGAAGAATACAGCAGGATTATGTTTAACCCATATTATGTATACAGCCCAGCTCCAGCCATCTTTGTGATTTTCTCCATCATATTTGTCGTATTACTTTTGGCCACGCACAGAATGCAAGCGAAAATTGCTAACCTTGAATCAGTGTTTAAGAACTGTTCTGTACAAGTGAGACAAACTGTGTAAATAGTGTACATACTGTACATATATGTTTTATATAAAATAACAAATTATTGGTTACACATAATATAGGCTTACTTTAATTATACTCTTGTATCTCATTTATATATGAATATATACAGCAAGTCCTTCTCATATATATTGTATAACTGACTACTTTAGACTTGCCATTGTATTATTTTAATATTATTATTATACAGTATATGTACAATTTTATAACTACAATGACTACATTATCCCAATTATGTAACTTTTACAATATTATATACTTCACTTAACTTACAAGCTGATTGTAATATGTATTAATATATTAAGGACAATATTTCCTGTCGTTGGTACGACAGTGGGCGTGACCGAGCGATATGTAGATATTATATAGGCATTAGTATATATCTCATAACACAATGTACAGGATGTAGTGTCTGATTTCACATGATATCTGTACACAGTCTGTTGTCCTAGACTATCAAGAATCCTAACATGTTTCTCAAAATATCCTCGTAGTCTAAACAAGCAAGAAACTCATGATGTATTCAAACACGTGGAAGCCCACAGGAGATCGATTAGACACTACTACCTTACCTAAACATCCTTTCCCACCTGTATATAATGGGAGAGAGAAGCCCTTCACATCAGAAAGGGAGAAAAGGGGATAGAGAATGCCCGAGAGCACAATTAGGGCAAAGTAAGGAGAAAGGGGAGACTGACCGTCACGCTAAGATCATTGTAAATCGCTATCAAGATAAATCTACAATAAAACTCAGTAACCCAAGTCCTGTAACTCACCTTCGTTGATAATACGTCTCACTACTTTATTCTGGTTGTATTAAATAACCCATCATCGACTTCCCAACAAGTACCTCCGACCACGCTACCGAGACTACCATTCCCATGCTCCTCTGCAGGCACACCCCATTCAACAACTACTCCATCCACCTTAACATTCCCTACTTTTCCACTGACATCTCCAATCAAAAACATTCTCTAACTCCTGTCAAACTTTTCCGTGCACGCTTCCACATTTTCCCAGAACTTTCAATCTGTTTGCCTGGTCTTCTGTCAGGATATATATACACACACAATCACCCAAGCTTGTATTCTTACTTTCAATTATACCCACACAATCTGTGAACCAAGTGATCTATACACTCTTATATTCTCCTTCCACCTCTTGCACACAATACACACAACCTCCTTTGCCCTCTTGTTCTCACCTACTCCCCCGCATACTCGTATACCCGGTCCATACTCCCTCTTTCTCACCTTTCTATTTGGTCTCAATCCATGGATGTCCACTTTTGTATCCTCAAGTACCTGGACAATCTCTCTCTCTTTCACCTCATCATTTGCACTCATCATATTCCATGTTGCCATCCTCACTGTGTCCCTTGTCTGGTCCTTGGTCGTCACCTGTGGGTCTGTCCAGGTCCAAGGCATTTGTCTTTTTAGTTAGTTGTTTTTCTGGGAGGAGCATGAACCCTCCACCAACCCACTTGCTGACACATAGAGAACACATATGGGTTGATTATATGGTTACCACAGAGCATTTTAAATGATTTCCTGGCTTACAGCAAATCATTTGGCTTGTCACTCAATGTAGTCACCCTGGAGTAGCCCTACACTGAGTAAGTGGATGATGGATGCCTACTTGCCTACTTTTAAGAATATGTGTGCACCAACATGTGTCCCTTCATTTTTTATCAACAAAAGTCAAATAATGTCCTTTTTTTTATTTTTTTTACGTGTCCGACTCTGGGCAAAGGCTTAAGGGCTTATTTCTCGGGGGCAGTGGCCTATCCCAAGGCCCAGTAGTCCTCCTACACCAGTAGTCCTCCTACACCTTAGTGGAAGCAGGCAAATCATCTATGAAAGTCAACTCATAAATTGCTAGGCCATATTTGACATACAACAAGCTCAGCAGCCCACTGCCAGCTGCACTGCCTTCAGTACATCACTGCTCTCAGTATGGGTGCACATATGCAGTGCAGTTTATACTTTTCCATTGAGGATGAGGTGGAAGGACAAGGTGAGGAGGCACATAAATGAAAGTGTGAGACAGATGGAGAATGGCCTGACAGAGGAGGATAAAGTTACACAGAGGTTATTTGTTTGTGGCCATCCCTTCCAAGATTAAGATGTCTAGCTACAACCAGGGTGAATTAGTTGGAATTCCCTTCTCCTTCCAGAGAAGTCCACCACTGCTCCTACTACTGGAACATAGCAACTGTGTGGGCACTAAAAGGTTGGGCCACAAAGTCTCAGAACACTCTCAACCAGTTTGCATCTTGGACAGAAAATTTCCACCAAAACTCACTCTTCTCAACTTGTCCTGTAGAATTCGTTTTCGTTTCGTTTTCGTTTTTGAAGGCTCCAACATGCTTGCATGTGTCGGCCTTGGTCACCTAATGGCGGCTCTCCACGCTGCTCGATCTCTGGCAGCCTCCCTATTCAGTCCCTTAACCCTTAAGTCACATTTAATGACCTCGTCCCATGTCTTTCTCGGTCTACCCCTCCCAACCCCTCCCCCAATATTAACACTTCTCACCCTCTGCACCCAATTATCATCCCCCATCCTCTCCACATGTCCAAACCACCTCAGCCTACCTCTCCTCATCACAATACCAATACACTCCAGTCCCATCCTACCTCTCAACTCTTCTATCGTAAACCCAGCCCCCCCAGGCCTTGCACGCAGGGACGCACTGCACATCCACCTAATCATTGTCATTTCTGTACGTTTAAACCTGCGAATATCCTCTTCCTTTACTGCCCAGGTCTCACTACCATACAGCATCACACTCCTAACACACGCTGCATACAAAGACCCCTTAGCACGTAAGGAGAGTCCTCTCAATGT